>JARHVA010007007.1:667500-750000 GCA_037957365.1 Torreya grandis
CTAAGATGATAATAGAGTCTACTAGTAATCCAAAATACTCTTTCATTTGATTAAAATTATCTCCTCATAAGGTTCTTAGACTCAGTTCCTCAATTACAAAGGCCTTTTTTATATGCTCTTGTTGTAATCTTCTTGAGCATCACACTATTGGTTACTCCTCTAAGGGTTTTCAAATCTCACCTTCTTACTCTTGGCCTATTTGGAGGAAGAAGGAATAGGCATCTGATTAGTATTTTATTTGGAGTAACCATGTTATTTTCTACCATATTTTAGGGTCCTCTTCTCCTCATCCTTTGCCAAGGTACACCTCATTCTATCCTAGGAGAGAGGTTACTATGAGGGTGGTGCCTGTTCCAACATCTATTACAATCCCTCATCTTAATTGGGAGTTTGTTGTTTATCTTCTTTACTCTTTTATAAAGAAATATCAAGCTATTATGGACTTATCAGTCAAAAGGAAAGGACAAAGATCCAAGGATGGAAGATTGAGATTAGATGCAGAGGAAACGGTGAAAATTAGTTCTTAGTGGATGATAGAGGGCATACTTTCCCATTGAGGGATACAATTGGAAATGGATTATGGTTAATACTATATCCCTTTCCAAATTTTATCATTTGATAGGGTATTGTGATCTTATCATTGCTTTTAAATATTCTATCGTATGTTTAGTTGTTGATGTTGTGTGTAGGCTTTATGTTAATAAATTTTGGTTGAAGGAAATCTGATTTTTAACTAAGATTTTTGTAGTTGTTCTCTTTGATGATTGATAGAATTTTTGTTTAGTTGGTTAGATTGTTAATTAACTTTTATTTTAGCCTCAATATTTGTTCTTTTTTTTAATTAAGGATAAAGTGTGGATTTTTTTTAAAAATTAGGGACCCTTACCCTAGAAATGAAACACAAAGCTAAAGAAAAACTAACCAAATATAGCAATACGCTTAATAAAAAAATAAAGTTTAAAAAAAATTAGCCATAGAAAAACTAAAAAGAAGCAAGAAAATGGCCTCACATGCCATGATTTTTAGTAGGATTTGATGCCCAACCAACAAAACAAAAGGAGAAAGAAAATAAATAGGTGTGTCCCATGAGATTTATTTATTATATCTAAGAGACATAGTCATGGGTTTCAAACCATGTTTACCTTTTCCTTTCTTTCTATTGATAATATTTTTACATTCTCCTTCATCTTCATGATTTGGCAATATGGGGATGGAAATTTCTATAAATTCCACATGATTCTATATTTGTCCTAAGTCAAACACACCTTATATTTCTAAAGGGGCCAGCTAAATAATTTGGTCTATTATCATCATTTTCATTAGACCTATCTTGTAACATATAAGCCCATCCTTCTTAGTAGTTTCCTCACAACAAAGTGTCTCATTTGTTTGGTTCTATTCCACTAATTCCAAACGGGTCTTTGCTATTAGATATGATCTCTCACTATCACTTCCACTATCATTCACAGGTAGAAATACAAGATGCTCAATTTATGGTTGTTTCAACCATGATATCATATTCTTATACTTGAAGTTTGGGTATTCATTTACAAGATGCCCTATTTTGAAACACCTTCAAAATCTAAAAGGGATTCCTTGAAATTTCAGGACTTGAATCCATTTTTTCCTCTAACGCCAACTCTAATTGAGTAGGCAGATCTTTATAAAAATCAACATAAACCAAAATACATGCATATTTAGAATGTCCCCTATCATTAGTTAATTTATCAATATTCCAAAATTTTCCTATTATATTTCCAATGGTATAAAACACCAAATCATGCCAAAATTGGTAAAAATGGTTTGGGAGCCTAATACAAATGATTTTGAAGTTGAAAAATTTAGTTTGGACATTAAAATATGGGTGCCAGGGTTTTACTAAAAGAGTATGATTATCCCGGTCCTAAATATTGTCTTTGAAAACAACCTCTTTATCTTCTACAAAATAAAAAATCCTCTAGAATAGGGTCAAATCTTTATTTTTGTTTCCATTGGGTTGATATTCATTCATTTAATGCAGTTAGAGTTGGCCAAACTCCTTCAAATTTATAAATCAATCCCTGAAAAGATAGCCATTATTCCTTCCCAACAATATATTCAATATATTGATTATTGAACAAAAAATTAGGCGTATCTTTCATTGGAGTCATATGGGAGATTTTACATCCTCCCACAACTTCTATAAATGACCTCCCCCTAGTAAATGACCTATAACTTTATGATCTCTAGATTTGGAATGTGTCTTTACCTTTAAAATCATGGGATCAACCATCCCTTACTTCCATCCTCATATTATCTCAAACTTAGTATGATCCACATAGCCCCATGTATTCAATGGATTTTGTACCTTACATATAGTTGTGGATGTGATCTAGGTGTTATTTTGACTAGTAGCATATATACCAATAGATCTAGGCTTGTTACCCCTTTCCTTTTGTTCTATGCTAGATTTGCCTCCATTTTCCAGTAGGTGAGACCCAACCTTATCCTTTGAATGGCCTCACATCCCATTATCCTTTTGATAACCAATTTTAAATCCATTAGCTCTATTCACAAAACCATCAGCTCTCTTCTCCCTATTGTTTGTTTATCATGCCCTTCACTCGAGTGAAACCCTAAAACTACCCATTATTTTATATTAAGATATGTTCTTTATTTTATCTTATACTGGATTGTGGGACCCCATCAAAATCCTCTTTCATAGTTCATAATTCCAATGAAAAATATTTACTCCAATAAAAATTAAATAAATAAAAAATTAAAATATACTATTTACATGACACTAAATTATGTTGACTAAAAAGAGATACAAATTTACTTCATTATTAATCAATAATATGTACACTTAAAATACAAACTTTTAAGATATGAGGAAAATGCTATGGGAGCCATTTGTTTCCTCCCTCTATTTGTCTTTTGTAATCATAAAAAATGATATTATATACATAAAATTAGGATTTTATAACTAATGGGACCCACAATGTTTTTGATTAAAAATAAGGTAACATAACCTTTTCAATTCAAAAAATATATAATATATGCAATGTGTTATAAGTGTCCATTATTGTTAGATAATTATAATAAATATATTTTATTTTTATAAATTAAATTTTGATAACGCCTATGAGTATTATACTAATATTAATTAAAAAATAGAATATATGGACTAGGGCTATAAAATAAATTAAGCAGGTTTATAAACTTTTAAAATTTTAAAGATATCGATGTTCAATTTGACACCAAACAATTTTATTAATGAAATAATAACTATTTTATTTATATTAAATATTTTAATAAATTAAATGGGCATGGATCAAAATGATTATAACGTGCTAAAATTTTATTTAAATTTAATTTGAAAAATTATTAGTTGGCTTTTGCCTATTGTTGTCATTATTTTGATAATTCTCAATAAAAACACAACTATTATTTAATTATATATTATTATATATAAAAAATATTTTTAGTCATGTCAAATTTCACTAATAAATATATTTTTAAATAATTATCATTTTTATATATTAAAAAATTAATGTGAAATAGTGTATTAGATTTTCACGCTTTTATTATTTTCTAGACATCATTTAATTCATATAATATTCTTTTGTATTGATATCAAGGTTTATGCGACCCCTTCTTGATAAAAATATTAATCAACAAACTAAAAAGTCTTGGCTTAATGGTAAAACCATCAAGGCATTTGACCCACTTACACAAAATGAAACCTACCAACTAAAAGTTTTTAAATAATAATTCTAATTAAAATTAAAAAAAATCAAAATTTAACTAAATAAAAATCCATTAAATATTAATTCTCACCCTTCTTTGCTATGCTATGAGAATGAATTATCCTAAAAGAGGAATTGGGAATGAGACATCCTTTTTTATTACTTCTTACAACCATCCATTATTCTTGATTACTTAATTTACTTGAATCCAAACTAGGCAAACAACCACTATCCACATATATGCCTATATAAGCCTTTTTTTTACTAAATAAATCCTTATAAATACCACCAACTGAACCAAAAACCTCAAAATTTTATGGAGTCACTAAATGAACTAAACTCACCTTTGAGTACTCCTGCTTAAGAACTTATGAAGTAGGTCCTTAAGGCACAACTGGATCACTATCTAAAAATATTATAAGAATATATTAACTTGCCTCATTGCACCATGAAGAGTCAAATTTACACTTAGATTTTTGATGGAAAGCTAAAACATGGCCAATTTTATAGAATTTATGTCACTTGAATGGATTCCCCTCATAATCAAGGGTTTGAGACCAACATTTGTCTTTAACATTCAGCTCAATCCTTTCAGGGAGATCCTAAGAAATAGCCATACATAATATAACCTTAGCAAAATTTATTCAAGAGAAATTCAATGAATAAACATCAATTTACAACAAACACCTAACGAACCCCCAATAATAGTTAGCCCAAATTCTAAATAAAAAAATAGAGAAAGATATAAAAGATGCACCTAGATGGGTCTAAGAGAGAGAGGTTTTTGATAAGAGGATTAAAATTTATAAACAAGGGTTTAATAAGAAGAAGGTGGTTGTCACAAATCTAGGATTTCTCTTGTAAAATCTTATTATGATCATCTAGATTATCCAAAACCACAATAAAAAGGCGTCTGACACAAGGATATATTTCCATACTAGCCTCCAAAATAGGCTACCAAGATTCTAAAATCCATTGATGGAAAGTAGTAAGGTAAGGCCAAAACTTATCAAAATGCTATACTAAACCTCTTTTTTCATACCAATCCTCACTCTCAAGCACCTCCTCAATAGCCTCTTGTTCAAAATTGATAACTAGAGAATTCTTTGTAGTGCTCAAAACTTTATTGCTCATCCTAAGGATTTGAAGGACCAGAGGAAGCCCTAGATTCAAATTTAACCTTTAAAAAGGGTTATCAACTACCCTAATTTCTATATAATCCTTGTGCTCTCCTTTCCCTCCTTTGAGCCTACCATCGGGCCATACTAACCATCATTGTGTAGTGTTTACCTCCATTCTAGATGAAAATACTATGCCATACTTTTGACATTCTCCAATAAAATCTCCTTCTACTATAGTAGGCTCATAAAAATAATAACCCCCTCCATCACCTTAAAAAAATTTCTTACAAAACCAGTAATTGTGTTATTCATGTGAGAAAGTGATTTTTTCATCATGGGATCTCTAATTCTATTCAAGCCTGATAATTTTGCCTTTGCATTGGTTACTTCATACAATATTCTTACTTATTTCTATAGTTAATCTTTAATTTTGAATTATTAGTATAAATATAATATAATAATTAATATTTAATTTATAACTATTAATATAAACATAATATCATTATTATTTTTATTTATGTATATTATATAGATTTTAATTTATATAAGTTAATATATATTTTACTTTTGAGAATGTTAATATTCATTTTTATAATTTATTCTTATTATTCATTAATAAGATATTTATAAATAAATATTTATTTTCTCCACTACTTACTAAGGGATGCATCCTTAGGCCCCCTCATGAGAGGCACTTCTTTACCTAACATGTCTAAGATCATATATGTGTTATTTATGGATGATAATGTTCTCCTCCTAGTCTTGGAAAAAGAAAAATTTCAGCAGATTACTTTAAGACTTGAAGTTTATTAATCTACCTTAGGATCTCGAGTTGCATACCACATCCTATATAATTGTTTGGCATGAGAACCCTTTTGATTGTATTCTTGAGTTCGGATGGGTTTGGAAAGGTCCTAAAAATATGGTAATATATTTAGGTTTCCCCTTCTCTTTATCTCCTTTTAAATATATACACTAATTGCTATATGTGAAGATAAACAATAAAAATTGGGAAATGGAATTGACATTTGCTTTCCATGCCTAGAATAATAAATTTTTGCCATAATGTTCTCTTATCCTATAGTATTAAGTAATCTTCTTGTCGGTTGTTCAATAGGTTAAACTTTAACAAGCTTCATAAGATTATTAGGGTTTTCATGTGGTTTAATTAAAAAAAATGAAATGGCATGCTATTGCATGTGACATTTATTGCAAGTCTAAGGCAATTTGTGGGATGGGATTTAAGACTTCAAGGTATTAATTTGATTATTAAATGTATCATTAGATCCTTCGTGAATGATGAATCCTTGAAAGTCATGGTTCTTAATAACATGGTCATACGTTATCCTAAATGAAAGCAATAGTGGCATGGGTTTCTCTTTTATGATGTTATAGTTGGATCATTTTATATTAAAACACATTTGGTTATTTTATATTCCAATTAATTTTGAATTCTTGGGAAAGTGTTAAGCATTTGGTTATGGTGAAATCCATTTTAATGGCCTAGAGTAAAGGTGTAAAAGATATGTATATCTATTGTGGAGCCTGAAATTTAACAATTGGACTTACTAAAAACACATGGCATGCATCCATTGGAATAAAATTCCACCATATTTCATATTTATAAGCTTTTCTTATAGAAAACTTGTTAAAATAATATTTATCTACTCTAAATTTATTTCCTTTCTTAAACCATGAAATCCAATAAGGATAGGGATGATTTTCACATTACAAACCTAGTTTCTCAATAATGTCCTTATAAACTGTATTTTCACAACTACCACCATCTATAATTACTTCAGTTATCTTACTTCTTAAAGTACACAATGTTTGAAAAATATTTTTTTGTATCCATGCATCACCACCTTACGTATTCTACCCATATTCTTTCCTTCGAAAAATCATTATTCTCCTCATCATTATATTTTATCCAATATTTTCTGTTGTAACTTCTATATTTTACTCATTTGTTTCATCATTAACTAAATTCACTCTTGGGTGGTCCTCTCCCCTCCCCTCATTTATTGTTCATAATGGTGAGGACACTCAAATTATCTATGCCATTCTTATCCACTTATGTAACAAACATAAGACCTAAGCTAATTTGGAAACCAACCTATAACACCACCATAGTCTCTTCCTCTCTAAAATCCTATTCCTCTATGTTGATAATGAAACCATTATCTATTATCTTCTCAATTTTCTACACCATGTGATGATTCTCTTCTGGTGGGATTTAACCCACCTTTAGTGATGTTGAACTCATCTCATCCCTTTATTATAGGGGTTTATCCTCTTCTTAGTCCAGTTGATCTTTTGAAAGTCTATTTATTTTATTTTTATTCTACCTTTAAATTTGATTAATATTATTCTTCTATGAAAAGTATTCTAATCACAATCAATTCAGATTGAATAGAAAACCTCAAACCATTTACATAACTTGCAGTCATCTATTATTATTTTTTATCATGCTCCACTTGTATGGAAAGATTGTAAAGCTCATATGTATACTTTCATATATTAGATCCTTTTGTGTTGAATAAGGGAATATTTTTTATAAGGTTTGTGCATAATACATATGAAGAAATTTACCTCTAAAATTTTGCTCCATCTTGTTCCACATGTTGATCTTCTCTTTACCCTTTCTCTATCTCTCTTTCTACAAGTGACCCCATATAATCATTGCACAACCCTTAAATTTAGTGCATGAAAACATTACTTTCTTATATTCTCTTAGATTTTTCCATTTGAAAAACTTCTCCATGTTGTTTATCCAGTCTATCAAATCATCTGGTTTTCAACCTCCTTCATAATCTAGAACATTAAACTTGATTTTTTTTCCTTCCATATAAATCCTTAACCATCCTCTCTTCCATTGGTGGTGA
Source organism: Torreya grandis (assembly GCA_037957365.1). Taxonomy (NCBI): domain Eukaryota; kingdom Viridiplantae; phylum Streptophyta; class Pinopsida; order Cupressales; family Taxaceae; genus Torreya; species Torreya grandis. The sequence goes on from JARHVA010007007.1 coordinate 675,235, forward strand.
TTATTATCATTCCTCATCTTCTTTAATTTCATCTTCATGATATATTTATTCATCTATTTTATCATTTAATTTCCATTGTATTTGATTTGTGACAATTGTATTTAATTGTTCCACTTGCCTCTGTACCTCTTGCATAGTATTGTTCATTTGAGTAATTCTTCCTTGTCCTTTTCCTCTCACCATCTCTTACACTTGTTATTTAATCACAAAATATTCTCTGAAAATATAAAAATATCAATTCACAAATATTTTACCTCCAATATTTAAAACTTATTTGATGTCATTTGATGAAAATAAAGACTACCTAAGAAAAAATATCAATATGCATATACTCAAAATTTGCATGAAAAAAACATTCTTTATTGATTCTCATTAAATGATTAAAATATTACATAAGAGTATTTAACTAAAGCTCAAATACAAATTGGATTTGACATGAATGATAAAAAACTATAAATAAATCAAAAGCTACCTAGATATTAACTGACCCATGCAATTTTTCAAAAATTACAATTTTTAGGAACTTTCATCTTTTAACAATTTTCAACTAATATTTTTAGTAAGTTTTGCAGGAAAGCTCAAATGAACCTAAAAATATCCACATATATTTTAAATAATAAAATTAACCTAATGGACAAAATTCAAATTAATTCTATGTCTTGTTACAAAAATATTTTGTTTCTAAAAATGGAAAAAATATTGAAAAAAATATTAAAATGTAGTTTTGGACCCTTACATGGTCACATAAGGCCTTAAAAAAGTTATGAAAACTTAAATAACCAGATAGGGTAGGTTATGGATGAATTAAATTTTTTTAGATGGTCATTTTGGTAGAAAAAAAGATCAAACAGAGTTATAGATAAAAATCTATGGCCTCTTGAAGTTTGGTCTCTACATCACATACACACCATCAACATAAGATATAATATAAATAAACATATTCACTAATAAAAACACATTTATTACCTATGTCTAATATAAAATGTATGTGTATAACTAAAAATGGTGGTATTAGAAGATTAATCTCTAAAAGACAACATATTCATTAGCTTAGGAGATGACGCTAAGATCCATTACTTTCAATAAGAACCTAAATGGTTATTAAATAATAAAATGAAGATGGTTGTGAGAAATTATTATTGGTTAAACCTAACCCTTCTCATGCATGTGAGGATAACTACAAAATTAATTATGCATTTAATAATTATGTGCACGTAATAAAAACACCTTGGTAACACATATACCTAAGGTATAATTTACATAAATTATGAATATGCCACATTCCAACACCACCCTGAATATTATTTTAGATGATATGGTAAAAACACTTTTTGCATATAAGTATGGGTCCCAATAGTTAGGCCTAATGAGGTACACATGTAGAATGAAAGAGAAAAAATAAAACTAGAATTTCTAAAGTATTTTTGTACTAAATCTGATGAATCTTCCATTATAATCACTCAAAACTAGCTAATAATTTGGTTGTGTGAATCATAGTGATTATTGGTATGTATTCCATCTGAAATAAATGCATGGTTTGATGATTCCAAATGGAGTGTTATGAAACTCCTCCAAGAAATAACCATATTGTAAACTAAGTGTTATGGAACTCTTATATGAAAATACTAACCTCTACATCTATTAGGAATAATAAATAAGTACATATCATACTCAAACAACTAGGGAAGCATTTGTATTACACAACACCTTCTTTACTGGTGACCACATATTGAAGAAAAAGTGGTTCAATATCTCTAAAATTGTTAGTGTAGTAGGCATGTGAGAAAAAAAATAAAAAAAATACTCAAGTGAGATTTACCATATACCAAATGAAGAAAAAACACAAGGTGAAAACAAAAACCCTCAAGACAAAGCCATATCCAACCTATAGCCAAACATAAGAACTAATAGTTCATTGTGATGCACTACAAAAACTAAAAATATGGTCCTAAAAAATGTAAAATGAGTTGAAAAGGTCATTTTCCTTCATATTAGGTAGTTTTATCATTATTACCCCTACACATTCTCTTAATATTCATAGAATTCGATCTATATGGCTTGGAAAATGAGTTCACATTATCATATTTAAGTGAAATGAAACTAAAAATTGTCTTCTTTGTCACTTTAAACATAATGGAAATGTCTAATACACACCAAACACACTAAATTTTGTTGTTGTAACTCCTCCATATGTATATCTAAATTTCATACATGAATCCAACCAAAGGAATGAACAAAATCTCAACAAAAGATATGGAACACGCAAATAACTATTCATAGAAGTTGATGAAGAGTGAGGAAGTTATCCTTAATACTTGAAACTTGATAAGGATTGATGCTTTTGAATTCCTAAGGATCCTCCTATAATTTTATCTCTCTTTATATTTATAAAAACTAAGCTTTGAGAGTGATATGGATCTTCTTTCAAACACTCTCATTGATCTTCTTAGGAAACTATGCTCTGATACCATGTTAAAATGTTAATATATCACATGAATCTCCAACACAAACATCATCAACATAAAGTATTTAGACAAGAGAGATTCATGAGTAAATACAAATTATATTAACTATGTGTAATATACAATGTATGAGTGCAACTAACAATGGTTACATTAGAACATGTCTCTAAATATAACATCTCTATTATCTTAGAAAATGACTCTAAGCTCCATTACATTTCACAAAAACACACATTTTTATTATCTAAGAAAAGTAAGATGTGAGTTGGAGATTACCATTGGTGGAGTAAAAGGTGGAATAATTCTATAATTTACACCTAACCCTTCTCATAAATGTGAGGATAACTACCACATTAATTGTACATTTAGTAATTTTGTGCACATAATAAATCATACTTTGTTAACACATCTATTTCAGGTGGACTTCAAATCAAGTATTAATATGATAGTCTCCAAAAAACACTATAGACAAGTGGGAATGTGATTGGGATATTGTATAAAACTACAATTTTTAATGAGCCTTGATAGAACAACCACCAATGACTATAAATTTAAAAACATGTTACTTGGTGAGCATGACATGATCCAACCATTTGATAAATTCATCATGACTAGAATAGAATTTAGACCTTGGAAATAACATATCTATGTTATTAGACTAAGTTTGACAAACCCTAATACTTTCCAAAATAAAATCCATTATACACTCACAAATTCACCAACATGTTAGCATAACTCTGTCTTTATCCTTGAGTTCATTAATCATATTAAAATCACTATGTATTAGGGAGATGAAATATTGAATATTTTCAGAAAGGAAGTGCTATAAATTATCCCACTTAAGACCATCCGTTGGAGCATAAATTTGTACAATGCCTAAGGTGTGACCACTAATATCAAATGTGACCTAAAAATTAGTGCATTGGATCATACCTATATTAAATTATTGAAGAGAAAACCTTAGGGGAAACCTAGATATAGGCATCATGGTAAAATAAATTTAAATTGGATTGTAGAATAAAGTAAGAAACTTTGATTTCTTGAAGGTAAATAGTATCAAAGACTCCTAATAGGTGACAATAAAATCTCAAAGATATTTATTGTAGTCTCTATGAGGAGACACACATTGTTTGAGATAATATTAATGTTTAATGGGGTTATTCATGAGTATTTATACCTAACCACTTTCATTCTCAACAAGTAGAACAAATTAATTCCTATAAGGGACTGCTAGTTTAGATACAAACAATTGAAAAGTGAAATAGATTATTTATTTTGCATGTTATATCCACTCAGAAATTAATCACTCATATGAAGTGGTTTTTGAGACATTCTAAAAGGTGGAGGAATCATTCTAAAAAATCCTAGAACTTGGTTTGTTTCTTTAGTCCTTATAACATGCAAATTTTGGATCAATCTCCTCACATTTTTTGTACTTCTTGTTATGGTGTGTTAGTGTTAGATACTATTCACACGTTAGGTTATTTAGGCATCGACATGAGTTTTTACCATCACCAAAAGTTTATCTTCATATTTATTGACCTTTGAAGTGCTTTGGTGATCAGTTTGGGCTTAGAGCAAAACATAATAAAAAAATATATTTTCTTATGGTTAAAAGATTTGATAATGGAAACAATTTTTAGGTAGGATATGTACTTTGACATGCAAAATGAAAAGTTCAACCAAGTGAAAATGACAAAAATGTTTTAAGATTGTGATGCCAATAAAAAATAATTGTTATAGGTAGATGGTAACCTTTTCCTCATGGAAATTTCACCGACATATAAAATGATGAATCTTTATATTATGCAAGAATGGGGAAATGTTGAATGACCAAGAATTTTTTTTCCTATCTACTCCAATATTAATTATGGAAAATCATTTTTCACAATTGTTAATTTATTTTTAGGTATGTATGTATATATGTATGAATCTAATGTGAAGATCTAGTACGTCAACTACCACAGTCAACCAAAAGACCTAAACTCTTGATCACCAAATTAATACTAAAAGTTCCTAATCAATTTCTCTACCTAAACACAACATGTTAAACACTTATCATGACTAATTTAAATTGACTATAAAAAAAATCATTCAAAAATGGAACGTACCGACTATTTACACCTTTACGCGTGTATGTATGTATGTGGATAGGTGGGAGTATTTTGGTATAATTTAACTTGATATTATTGGTAACACGATAGGAATTTCAAACTTACATTGCATCAAATAACCTTTATACATCGTACTATATTTAATTTGGATAAGTTTTACTATCTATAGGAAATTTATTCATCAACCATCAAAATAATATCGTTTCATTGCCATTTGAGATCTCCGGAAGGTAAAGTAGTCCCTAATTTTCTAAAAATTTATTATGAGAAATTCATTTTTAATATATAATCAAACCAATTTAATGGAAGACTAAATAATTTGAAACTTATTATATTTTGATATAAATTCTTTTCATATAAAACTCTTTTTATACTTTTTACTTAAAATTCGATGTCATATAAATTCTTTTATTTATTGGACTAAGTAAAGTAATGTATTATTTTTTTTCTTAAAAACATATATAAGATATTATGATTCAAAAAATTTGGTAGCAATTTTGATTAAGTTTGGATGAGAGGGAAATGTAAATTCAAATGAAAAATTTTAGCTCTCTTTTTTTAATGGTTGCCTACATAGGCTTGCTAGCTCTTTGGACTCGACCTATAACTTTAAACTAGATAATGTTGATTTTGTCAATGTGCAAGGGGAGGTGATTGTCATGAGATATATAGTGATAAAATATTTTTCCAACAGAAGGGAGATAGACCCCAAATTTTATGAGGTCAATGTGAGTAGATTGTATACAAGATTTCTAAATCCTTCCTTGTAGAAGTTGATGAGATTAAACAACATCTTTATTAGATACAAATAATTAAAAAGTGAAATGGATTATTTATTTTCCATATTATATCCACTAAAAAATTAGTCATTTATAATCATTTATATAAAGTGGTTTTTGAGACATTCTAGAAGGTGGAGGAATTACTCTAAATGTCTTAACACTTAGTTTATTTCTTTAGTCATTATAGCAGCCAAATTTTGGAACAATCTCCTTGTATTTTTTGTACTTCTTGATATGGTCTATTGGTGTTACATACTATTCACACCTTAGGTTATTTGGGCATCAACATGTGTTTTTACCACCACCAAAATATTAGCTTCATCTTTCTTGACCTTTGAAGTGCTTTGGTTGTCAGTTTGGGCTCAGAGCAGACCATAATAATAAAAAAATTGTCTTATGGTTAGAAGATTTGGCAATGGAAACAATTGTTAGGTAGGATATGTAATTTGACATGCATGATTAATATTTCAATCAAGTGAAAATAACAAAAATGTTTTAAAAATGAGATGCCAAAAAAAAATCATTTTTGCAAGTAGATTGTAGCCCTTTCGTTGTGGAAATTTCACCAACTAACGTATTAAATGATGAATATTTATTTTATGTGAAACTCTTTTTTGCCACGTGTGAGAATGGGGGAGTTGTTAAACGATAAAGAATTTTTTTCCTATCTACTCCTTCAGTATTCATTCTGGAAAATCATTTTTCATAATTGTTAATTTATTTATATGTATGTATGAACCTAGTGTAAAGATCCAGTATGTCAACTGCCATAGCCAACCAAAAGGCCTAAACTCCTAATCACCAAATTAATACTAAAAGTGCCCAGCTAATTGCTATACTTGAGCACAACATGTTAAACACTTATCATGACTTATTTAAATTGACTAAACAAAAAATCAGCCAAAAATGCAATGTACCAACGATTTACACCTTTACGTATGTATGTATGTGGATAGATGGGAGTGTTTTGGTATGATTTAGCTTGATATTATTGGTAGCACGCTAGGAATTTAAAACTTACATTATATCGAATAACCTATATACATCATACTATAGTTAATTTAGATAAATTTTACTATCTATATGAAATTTATTCATCAACCATCAAAATAATATAGCTCCATTGTCACTTGAGATGTATGGAAGGTAAGTAGTCCCGACTTTTCAAAAAATTCATTATGAGAAATTCATTTTTAATTATAATAATCAAACCAATTTAATGGAAAGATAAAAGAATTAAAACCTATTATATTTTGGTATAAATTCTTTTTAGGTAAAATATTTTTTATACTTTTTGTAACTTAAAATATGATGTCATGCCTTTTTCTATTGGAATAAGATAAGTAGTGTATTATGTTTTTGATTAAAAACATATATAAGATATTATTATTCAAAAAATTTGGTAGCAATTTTGATTAATTTGTAATGAGAGGGAAATTTAAATTCAAACAAAAAAATTAGCATGCTTTTCTTCTAATGGTTGCCTATATAGGTTTGTTGGCTCTTTAGACTCTACCTATGAATTTAAACTAGATGATGTTTATTTTGTCAATGTGCAGGAGGAGGTGACTGTCATGTGATATATAGTGGTCAAATATTTTTTGAACATAAGGGATACAAGACCCAAGTTTGATGAGGTCAATCTGAGTGGATTGTATAAAGGATTTCTAAATCCTTCTTTGTAGAAGTCGATGAGATTAAACAATATCTCTATGGAAACATCTTAGGATATTGCTTATACTTCACAATTACCCTTCCTTATTAAGTCTTAATTTTAGGTAGATGTTATTTTACTAGGCACTAAACCTCAAAAATATTGTTTAGGGGACATCATTTCTAAAGGAGCTGGTAGGAAAGTGTGGATTGGATCAATGGTTTTTGTTGCACGTTTAGATCAAGTTTTTCCTTTGGTAATCATAAATAAGATGGATACATTTCTATGCATCTGAGGCCTCAAATAAAAATAATTAAATCCCTTGCCAATGTCATGGGTTTTGCAAGCACCCAAAGGGGTATGTTATCAGCTATTGAAGGGGTTGTTCTACTAGATATTTTAGTCAATAGGGTTAATTCTTACATGTATGCAAATGAGATTCCTCCTTACACCTCCCATATCTCCCATCAATTTGGGTCTAAGGCTAGGTCTCCACTAAACAGAATAATTTTTGTTGACTGTAATAATGGTGAGAACTCATATCATGAGTGAAGTGATCACTATAAATGTTTTCTTCCCATGGGTTCCAATGGGGATGCTCCCATTTTTCTTTTGGTTAATGTTGATGTTTATTATCATTCCACCTCTAATCCATCCTCCCCTCCTCTTTCTTATCTACTTGGATATGTCCCTATGTCTTTCTCAGTAGATATTCTATAATTAGAAATCTTGGGCCTTGATCTTTAGGTTATTGAGGATGAGTTTCATAGTAGGTATTTATGTTTTCAATGCATGGTCTCCCTAGTATTTATCTTTGATCTAGTCAAAAGGGATTTGATAGTTTGGATTTATATTCCTACTCCTTTTTTATGCTCAGTTGGGGATTTTTCCAAGTTACTTTCTAAAGTTCTACTGAATGGGATTATGTTTGGTCTTTGGGATCATGGTTCTTCAATAAGTTTGGGTTTTTATTTTATCCTTGGTTACTTTTATTTGATACAATAAATGTGTAAACATTGGTTGCTCCCATTTCGATTAGATTGAACAAACTTCCACCTATTTTGAGAAAAGAGCACAGCAAATTGTTAGTTGCTCGAGTAGGGTCTTTTGTTAAAATTGATGAAAGCTCTTTAGGAAGTAAATTTGTGAGAACTTGTATTGTGGTTGATCTGTCTAGATTGCTCTTTCATTTTATTAAACATGTCTCTCCATGAGGTTCTTGGACTCAGTTCATCAATTATGAAGGCCTTCCTTTTTTATGATTTTATTTTAATATTCTCAAACATCATGCTACTAGGTGGTCTTTTAAGGGTTCTCAAATCTTGCCTTTTTACTCTTGGCCTGTTTAGAGGAAGAAGGAATGGGACACTAATAAATATTTAATTTAGTGTAACCATTATCCTATATATAACTAATTTATAGACATGCACTCCATAAGGAGGCCCAAATAGTACTCAACTAGAGTAGTGTCAAGTACAATAGAGTGCAAGATAGGGATATGGATAGAAATATTCTCTACCATATTTAAGGGTCTTCTCCTCTTCATCCTTTGCCTAGGGACCCATCATTCTCTCCTAGGAGAGAGGTTCATTTAAGGGTGGTTTCTATTCCTATGGCCATTTCAATCCCTCCTCCTTAGGGCAAGTTTGATTATTTTTCCTCCTTGCTCTTTCATGAAGAAATCTCAAGCTATTGTGGACTCACTTTTTAAAAGGAAGGGACAAAGTTCCTAGGCTAAATTAATGAGATTAGATGTATATGAAAAGGTGAAAGTTGGATCTAAGTGGATGATGAAGGGAATCCTTTCCCATAGAGGGAGAAGATTAGCCATGGCCCATGGTTAATTTTGCATCCTGATAGGTTATTGTGATCTTATCATTGTGGCTAAATCTTGTATCCCATTTTGAGAATTTAATGGTTAATATTATGTGTATGCTATATATTTATGAATTTTGGTTGAGATAAGGCTTTTTTTTTTTTGAGGTTTATTTAATTATTCTCTTTGATAGTTGGTGGACTTTTTGTTTAGTTAGATTTTTAATTGCTTTTTGTTTTAGCCTCGGTGTTTGTTCTTTTTTTTTTTTTTTTTTAACCTTTTATTAGGTTGTGGGACCCCATCAAAATCCTCTTTCCTAATTCATAACTCTAGTGAATTTTTTTTAAATTAATAAAAAAAATAAAAAAATAAATTTATAAATTTACTATTTCCATGCCACTGAATTATGTTGACTAAAAAGAGATACAAATTTTCATAATTATTAATCAATAATATGTACTTTTAAAATACAAAATTTTAAGATATGAGGAAATACTTGTGGGAATAAATTATTTCATCCCTCTATTTATATTTTTTAATCATAAAAAAGAGATTATATACATAAAATTATGCTTGTATTACTAATGGAGACCACAAAGTTTTTGATTAAAAATAATGTAACATAACCTTTTCAATTGAGAAAAAATTATAATATATGTAATGTTTTATAACCTTCCATTATTTTGAGATAATTATAATAAATATATTTTCTTTTTATAATAATTTACAAGTTCATGATGAGTGAGTTTATGGTTTTGCATGTAGGAATGGATTTGAGGGTGGTCATTGGTAAGAATGAGGATACATTTGATGAATGTTATGACCAAATCTCAGAGATGAAAATAAGGATGAAATAAAGTAACGTTAATATCAAATGTTGATTATAGGTGGTGCCACCTAGGTCATCTATTATAAGTATTTCAAGAGCTTAAGGAGAAAAGATAAATACAATAATGTATAACTCTAGTGGGCTCATCTAGATCTGGCTAGTATAAAGAAGCTGAATACGGCATTGATTAGGGTCGAAAGAGAGGGATATGGGGACCCAATGTTAATGAAATCTATGTTTCTTCCCAAAAGAGTGGTCTATAAGGAACCTACCCGAAGGGGAGGGCAGAGTCTAGGTGACCTTCCTTTGTTGAGGCCATAGGAAAAAGATACACTCTCACTGTAGATCATGAAGAAACCATTCTTATCATCCAATTTGAAAAGGAAGAGCTTGAAATAATTTTATAAAGATAGAAAAAAAATTATTTTATGGATATGATCTACCATTTTGATGGCCTGTGGCCTACTCTTATAACACTCCATGGCTAAATTTCAAAAAAATGGCAGGATTTATTTGAAGGCGATATTGATATTTGATCCTCTATAAGAGGTATTTTTATCCTAATTATTTATTTTGTTAAAGATAAAGAGGTTATTTTTAATGAGTTTTTTGGAGTTAGGATGATCATGTTCTTATGGTTCGACCTTGGCATCCAAATTCTAACCCTCATACTAAAACACTCACCTTGAAATAACTTCAGATTCAACTACCTAATCTTATTTTATAGTTTTGGTTTATTATTGTGCTTAGGTTTATAGTAAATACTATAGGGGATTTTTGTATGGCTAATGTTTTAACTAAGGAAAGGAAACATACTAGTTTTGATCGTATCCTAGTTAATGTAGATGTGTATAATGGCATCCATGCTTAGATTGAGTTTAAAATCAGAGGTAAATCTTGGTTTCAATCATTAGACTTTGAAGATATACCTTTTAAATGTAGAATATGCTTCCAAACTTGTCATGTTGTCAATGATTGTCCTAGTGTTAAGCTAAAGAAACCAAATTCTTGGTGGAAAGATTCAATGATTGAACATATCATTATTCAAGATATTGATGATTAATATTATGAAAGTGAAGACCCTAATCTAGTTATATAAACCCTTATGGATGATTTGAATCAAACCCACATTAATGTGTAACCTCATGAAGAGACTTTGATTGATTATACCTAGGAAAAGAATGAGTCGTAGAGGATGTAAATGAAGTTTTGGAGCAAACTTAGAAAAAAGAGGATCTAGGTGTAGAGGTTATTATGCTAAAGGATAATAATGTTTATGTATCACATAATAATATTTTTTAGAGTGGAATCATTTAATAGGAGGATGATTATCTAATTCATTATTGATGCCGATTTCAGAGGATCCTCAAGAAATTTCCATCCCTATATTGCAAAATCTTGAGGAAGGGGGTGAATGGAAGAAAGTGAGTAACGAAAGGAGGGTAAAGGGAAAAAATAGTTTATAACCCTTAATAATGTATCTCAAATATCAAAAAGAAAAATTCTAGATTGAGAATTTTATGAATCAACTTTTGCTTTGTGTTGTAACTTTTACTTTAAGGCATTTATTCTTATTTTTCATGTTTCTTTGATGTTTTGTGATTGTGTTTGATGTTGGTTGTTTAATATTATTTTTAGATTTGGATTTTCTAGATTTTATTCTTGTTTATTTTTCAAGGTCAGGTCCCTAATTTAAAAAACCTTTTTTACCCTTTATAAAATATTTTCTCAGATTGTCTTTGATTATTCTATCTCTTTAGGCCACATATGAATGTTTTGTTTTTTGTGTTCCATTGGTAGATGAGTTACATTATGATTTTTACTATCTATATTTTTATCCATTGTATAAAGGGAGGGTCCATTTCAAAACCCCTATTTTACTAATAATAAAAAAATAAAAATATTTTCTTTTTATAAAGTAAATTTTGACAACTCATGCGAGTATTATACTAAGATTAATAGAAAAATAAAATAGAATCTATTGACTAGGGTTTTAAATTAAATTAATTAGGTCATATTCAGAAAAATCTTAAAATATTAAAGATATTTATGTTCAATTTGACACCATATAATTTTATTAATGAAACAATAACTATTTAATTTATATTAATATGTTAGAGACTGCTCTTGATCTTAATACCTTAACTATGGAGGTTTGTTCTCTCTCTCTCTCTCTCTCTCTCTCTCTCTCTCTCTCTCTCTCTCTCTCTCTCTCTCTCTCTCTCTCTCTCTCTCTCTCTCTCTCTCTCTCTCTCTCATATTTGCTTTAATACAGGACATTTGACCAAAAAATGTATATCCCTTAGAAAAGATAAGTATTTTTCTTGGTGTAAAGCCTTCCTTCCTACCCACCCTATAGCATTGGATAATGATGAAGAGTTGGCTAGTTTTTATATTGATGCTTCTACCTCATCTTCAAAGGATCTTGAATTCCCTATTCATAATGAGGACCCTAAAACTCCTCTTCAATATAAATAATAACTATTTATGGAATTAATATCCCTAAAGAAGGATAAAAACATAATTGTCTCCTACACTATAGCCATATCCTCTAAGGAGAATCCAATAATTGACTTAACCAAGGTAGAACTAGTCAATGTTACAATAACATAAGATAAATCCCAACCTTGTGTTTTAATCAAAAACACTGTACATGCCCAAATATATTTTGTAGAAGATAAGCAAGGGTGGAATGAGGTAAAAAAATGAAAAAGGTATATAATTATTTATTCCAGCTTCTTTAATGTCCTTCTGTTCACGAGGATTTTGAGCTAAAGTTTAGAAGACAAGTAAATTAGGGGGCAAGCCCATTGTTTAAGATTCACAGAAACACCATGAAATATTACCTAGAGGTTGATGGGTTTATAGATAATGGTAATTTTTATTGTGATAATGGTTTTTAGAGGTTCCTCTACTTCTCTTGGATACACAATTTATTTACAACTAATGAAGTTTGGCAGAAGACTACCTAATTTTTGTAGCTGGGTTGCTATAGGTAGACAATTTTCATAATATGATTGTGTTAAATTTTTGTTTTTTGGGAAGTAGTTGGTTTATTTTTTCCTATTATATTTCCAATAGTAGAGGCATCCCATTTGCGATTGAATGTTATATCTTTCTCTCCTATATAAATTTTTTTGGGACCTTCAAAACTTGTGACCTTTAACTATCAAATAAATAAATAATATTAATGTATGAACAAATTAAATGGGTATAGATCAAAATAAATATAATGTGTTAAAAATTTATTTAAATTTAATTTAAAAAATTATTAGTTGGTCTTTGCTTATCATTGTCACTATTTTGACAATTATCAATAAAAATACAATTATCATCTAATTATATATTATTTTATTATATATATTTAAATTGTCTATATAAAAACTATTCTTAGTCATGTAACATTTCACTAATAAAATAATTATTATCATTTTTATAATTAATATAATAATATTAAAGTGTAATCAATTATCATGCCCTTATTATTTTTTATACTTTATTTATTTCATATAACATTCTTACTTATTTCTATAATTAATATTTAATTTTGAATTATGAATCTAAACATAATATCCTAATTAATATTTAAATTATAATTATTAATATAAACATAATACCATTTTATATTTTTATATCATTTTTATTTATACATATTATATATTTCTAAGTTATATAAATTAATAAAAATTCTACTTCCTAGAATTTTGACATTTTTTAATTATTGATAAAAAGAGGGTTTTGAACTAGAAACCTAACCCTATGAATGAAATAACAATTGAATATTACAAAAACATCCACATAACATCTAAAATAACAATAAAAAGTCCTCATATGCCAACATTCTCAACAAGAACTATTGCCCTTCTACCAATCATAAACATGAATTAAAGATACTCTCTCATAAGTTTTTATTTATTAGATCTAAGAGAAACTATCATGATTTTAGAGACATGTTTACCTTTTCCTTTCTTTCTATTACTTACATTTTTACATTCTCCTCCCTCAAGATTTGGCAATATGGGGATGGAGATTTGCATAGATTCTATTTGATTTTGTATTAGTAACAAGTCAAACAAACCTTTTCCTTACAAAAGGGTCTAAACAAATTAATCTAGTCTATTATCAACATTACCATCATTATATTACAACACAACAACACCCACCTCCTTAATCAAGGCCACAACACAATGTTACTCATTTTTTTGTGTTTTTTATAGTTTCCAAAGGGGTCCCCAAGTATTAAATATGGTCCCTCACTTTTGATTCCAATACCATTCACAACTTGAATCATAATATTTTATATCATTGCTTCCTTTCACCATGACAAGGTTTTATTGAACTTAAGGCTTGGGCAATCGTTGACTAGATGCCATGTTTTGAAACATCTACAACACCTAAAAGGGATTCCTTCAAAATTTAGGGGCTGAATCCAATTTTTTTCTCATGTAGGAGGATCCTTGTAAAAATATAAATATACCAATATATAGGCATATGTGGAATTCCCCCTTTCATCAGATAATTTATTAGTGTCCCAAAATTTTTTAATGGCACTAAATTCCAAATCATCCCAAAACTAATAAGGAAGGTTTGGTAGCCTAATCCATATTAGTTTGAAGATAAAAGTTTTAGTTTGGACATTAAAACCTAGGTGCTAAGGTTTTACCAGAAGATTATGGTTATCCCACTCACAAACATAGTCTTTGAATACAACTTCTTTATCTTCTACAAAATCAAAAATAAAGATAAAAAACCCTCAAGAGTATGGGTGAATATCTATACTACCTCCAATAAGAGATTGACATCAAGTTGTTATCCACTCATGAAGGGCAGGTAAAGTTGGTCATAACCCTTCAAATTTACAAATTGGACCCTGGGAAGATAACCATTCTTCCCTCATAGAGATAACCTCAAGTTATTACTTATTAAACAAGATAACAAGGGCATCCTTCACTATTCTTGGCCCCACAACTTATGAAAATGATGGGCAATGATATTTCATTGACCTTTCTCAAGATAACTACCCTAATCCTTTAAAATATTTGAATTTAGGCCATGTCCAAGCCTCCAACAACATGGGATTACACATCCCCTACCTCCATCCTCCTATTTTCTTAGTTACCACCTGGTTCATTTATGTTACTCAGCCTCGACTCATAGTTGCAATTGTATATGTGATCTGAACCTCTTCCTTCACCACCTTATCTATGGAAGCTTCCTCTTGCCTACCCTTAGTAGGGCCCATCATAATCCTAAAATTTTAATATTTATTATTATTATTATTTATTAATAAGATATTTATAAAATAATTATTTATTTTCTTCATTACTTACTAATGGATGGCTCCTTCGGTCCCCATGTTATAAGCCCTTGTTTACCTAACACGTCTAATCTCTTAGATGAATTGTTTTTGGATGATATTAATCTCCTCCTAGTCTTATAAAAATAAAAATTTTAGTACATCACTTGAGTAATTAAGTGTATTACTCCACTTTAGGCTCTTGAGTTTCATACCACATGATCTATATAATTGGTTGGCTTGAAAACCCTCTTGACTAGGTACTATTATAGTTCAAAGTTGCACCTTTGAGAGGGTAATTAAAACCCTCTCAACCTAAGATATACAATGGGATTGATATAAGGTTGTGGGTGATCTTTCAAGGGGATCAAACATTTAAATCAATCCCATTACATAGTTCAAGTTGAGAGGGTTTGAAATATACTCTCAAGGGTGAAAATTTGAGGTATAAAAGTTTTTGCATGTTTGGTGGGACCCAAATACAAAGAGGTTGTCCAAGATTGATGTTGGGATTGGAAAAAGCATAGTTATATCAGTGTTATTCATGCAATATCTGGCTACTCCAATAAGTTTTAATCTCTTGGTAGCTGACTAATGAGCCAAATTTCATGCCAAAAGTGACTAAAAGATAAAAAGTGAAAGGCATTCCCTTTGAATCTATAGAATTACCTATGTATTAATAAAAGAGGAAGAGGTTTCCTCATAATCTCCCTTATAAAAAGTCACATAGAAGGAATCTCTTTATTCTGTACTATCCAAGTTCTTCTAAGGCTAATAGGATGGCTAGAAATATGTCTTTTATTGATTTTAATGGTGGATCTACTTTAATCCTTCAAAAATATGATGAAAAAATGATGGTGACTCTCTAGAGTGTCTATTATTTTAGTGGAGAAACTACTTTTACTCCCATTGAGCATATTAGGGACATGGAAAAGTTTTGTAACATCCATAACATCACATAAGAGAATGTGGTAATTAGGTTATTGGCAATCAGTTTTAAAGGAAAATAATTACTGTGGTATAAAACCTTATCACCTAATTCCATTAACACATTGGATGAATTAGGAGAGCAATTTATCAAAATATTTGAAGATAAGAGTGACCATTTGTCCTTGGCCAAGATATTGACCACCATAAAAAGAGATCCTCAAGAATTCATCCAATATTTAAATTCTAGGTTCTAAAAGACATGATAGGATCCCAATTCTTGTAAGACCCACTCCAAACTTGCATTCCTGTACTACCTTAATGCTTTTAATAGTGATATAGTGGTTATGATTTAATCTATGGGTGGTAATACTTTACTAGATGATTTTTAAATTATTATTAGAGATGAGAAAAATCTAATCCAAGTTGTAAAAAAAATTCTAAGGCCCCCTACATCTTTTTGTCTTGACATTTAACTTTGAAATCCAAATATTGCTCCAATTTCTTCCATAATCAGTCATGAGTTGGCTGCCCCTACTCAAGAAAGCAAGCCAAATGATGTATAGGGGATATTTAATACTCTTGAAAATAAAGTCATGGAAATGGAGAGGAAACGTAATCAGTTTCATACACCCTCTCAATGGAACCAATATTATCAGCCCTAAAATTCAAATATGCCACTTTTTCAAGGAAATGCTCAAGGTCAAGGTCATATCACCAATGTTAGACCATACACAAGTTTCAATCCAAATTTAATCTCCACTTCAAGAGACTTGGTACACAATAAAATGAATATAATACAAGATAAATAATGTCTTCCTTAATGGAATAAATCTCATGAATAATCTACCAATCAAGATGGAGGGTTGAATCAAGCTTGTGTGACACAAGAAAAAGCTTTTCCTTCTCTAACACAAGAAGAAGATTGTAACCAGGCTATGGTTGTTGGAGAGCAAGGTAATTCAAGTGTTATAATTTTAAGATTAAAATAATGGGACTATTATGTAATTAATTAAATGGGAAACTCAATTAGGGTGGTATATATTTCAATTACAGCTAATACTAGGTCTCAAAGAAGGGATGTTGAAGAGGTTCAAGAAAGTGGAAAAGGTTTAGGTAAAATCACATCCATGAATCAAGGGATAATAGAGTATAGTTTACCTCTAAAGGGTCAATAATATCAAATAAATTAGAATGAAAATGGTACCTTTATACACCAAAATAAGTAGGCCCAAAGTGATGTCATGACTCCTAGAGGACAACCAAAGATTGGTGCCTTCTCTTAACATAGTAGATTAGATGAAAAAGATTCCTGTAAGTATGCCTATATGGGATACTTTATATATTCTAGGAAAAAGGGATATGATGAAGGAGATATCTAAGCTGAGGTCATCATTAGGAGAAATAAGAAAGGGTACCATTGTGTATGCAAATACATCCAAGACTAGTGAGCCATAACAAGGTAAGGTGAACAAGCCTTCTCCCTTATATGTTTTAGTGGCCATTAGTGATTATTTGGTGCATAATTATATGATAGACAGTGGGAATATCATCTTAGTCATGCCAAAGTAAATAGTGGATAAACTAGGATTCAAATATGAACCTCATGCTAAAGGTGTGTTATAATTAGATGAATCAAACACTAAGACAGTTGGTGTTTTCAAGGGTTTGAATCTAACTCTTCATGTTTGTCCAAATTTATCCATTACTCAAGATGTAGATATTGTTGACATGACACCATATTTTTCCCTTTACTTTTCAAGGTATTTCATGGTAAATATTGGTGGTTACTTATCATCAAGTTGGTCTTACATGGATTTTAGGGCAAAATATGGCACCAAAGTTACTATAAGATCAAAACCTATTTCAAGGTTTCACATTGAGACATATAAAAAAAATGTGACCAATGTTAATTTTGATATCATTAATGAGGAGGATCAACCTATGGACCAAGAACCAATTATTCCTCTTGAAGATATTTCGAATCTCTTCCTTGATAAATGGGGGGAATAAAATCATGGGTTTGATCCATATAGTGGGATTGAAGAGGCTGGTCTTGGGATCTATTTATTACACAAATAAGGTACATTTATCTTTATAAACCTAATGAGGATAGTGATGGTTTGTGGAATTTTTTTTATGGCTCAAGAAGCAAGGTTTGAATAGGTATAGGGATGATGCTTATTTCTCCATTAGATGAGAGGTATTATTCATCCATTAGGTTTTAGTTTAGTTGTTATTTTAATGTAGCTAAATATGAATCTAGTATTCATGGGATTCAATGGGAAAGTAAGGAAGGAGTCAAATATGTTCAATCCATTAGAGATAGTGAACTACTTGTACACTAAATTAGAGGTAAGAGTACATCCAAGAACACATTGTTGAAGTCCTACAAGCATAGAGTGTGGGAGTTTATTAAGGATTTTAAGGATTTTGACACTAAATTAGTCATAAGGGAAGAAAACTAACATGATAGTAGGTTGGCATCAGTTGGAGCATAATTTGACATCCCCAATGATGTCAAGAATATCAAAACTTAGCCACATATCATGGTAGTTGTGAGGCCTTCAATACAAGACAATGATGTGAATTGGAAAGTGTTTAAAAGTGATAAAAAAAGTAGATTGTTTTCTCCAAAATTAATCTTATTTCTCTTGAAAAAACTAAGAAAATTTATAGTACCAATATGGAGATTAAATAATGTAATTCAAGTCTAACAAGCTTAGTAAAACACTGGTTACTCTTAAAGGTATATTCAATGAAAGTGATCAAATGAGGAGAGATAAGATAATCATGTATACAAAGGAATAAAATAATTATAATGTTGTTATCTTCAATGATAAAATATTGATTCTTGGAAAGGTATATACTCCACAAGAGATGGTTTTATTCATTGAGTTATGCAGAGAAATTTTTGATGTCTTTGCTTGGGATTATAGTGACATCAAGGGGTTTGATCCCTCAATGGACCAACACACTATAGATATTGATAATAATGATAATATTTAAATTTAAAGGCAAAGGCCCATAAATCATAAAGTGGAGGTGATCATGAAGAAATAATTAACCAAGTTGATAGAATCAAGAATTATCTTTCCTATCAAACACTCTTCATGGGTTGCAAATCTTGTTCCTGTGAGAAAGAAGAGTATTGAAATCAGGTTATTTTTAGATTTTAGAGAATTAAATAGAGTTTCATTTAAGGACCAATATTATCTACCTTAAATAAATCAAATATTTTAAGTAGTGGTAGGTTCTTAACGTTTATCACTTTTGGATGGCTATTCAAGAAACAACTAAGTGTTAGTGAAAGAAGAGGACCAATATAAGACTACATACACCACCAAATGGGGGATATATGAATATAAGATAATTCCATTTTGGATGTCCAATGTAAGTTCCACATTAAAAAGGGCCATGTATATGGATTTCTAAGGTTTGATCAATGATATAGTACTAATATACCTTGATGACATAACCATTTCATCCAAAGATGCTAGTGACCACTTAAATAATCTAAAGATAATATTTCATAGGTGTAGGAAATATGGAGTTTCCCTCAACCCAAATAATTGTGTTTTTTATTTATATGAAGGTAAGTTACTCTGTCATATTATTTTTAAAGATGGAATTATAATACACCATGATAGGGTGAGTACCATACTAGCTTCGTCATTACTAAAACATAAGAAATATTTGAAAAGTTTTCTTGAAAAGATTAAATTTCTTTAGAATATTCATACCTATATTTGACACTCTTTTAAGGCCTATAATATCCATGTTAAATAATCATCAAGAATTTACTTGGAACAAGGAAGGAAAGGCTAGTTTTGAGGCTATTAAACAAGCTATTACTCAAGAACCTACACTAATCAATTCTAATTTTTCTAAGGAATTTGTATTTTATGATTTTTACAACACTAACACAATATATTATATGTTAATCCATCATAATAGTGAAGGACTTGAATATCCTATAGAATGTTTTAGTCAAGGACTAGAAAGCTATGAAGAGAGTTTCACCTATATTGAGAAATAAATATTTACAATTGTGACAAGTCTCAATAAATTGAGGAATATGGTGTCAAAAGAAAAAAAAAATTATTATTACTCATATAAGCATAAGATACTTTATCTTTAATAAATAATTAAATGAGAAAATATTTGTATGGATAACTAAGGTGGTGGAGTATGATGTTGAGATCAAGGCCATTAAGTTAGTAAGAGGAAGAAGGATGCACAAACATATAGCATCAGACCTAAAGGAAGAACAAAATATGTTTTTGGAATTGCAATAGATTCCTAGCAAAACTACAACTTCATCTAATCTAAGTTTGACACAAGAAATGGTGAGGTTCCTTCAAATAGGTGAGTATCCAATGGGTCTAGATCAAGAAAGAAAGAGATACTTTAGATTGCAAGCAATACCTTTATCACTAATGGACATGGTTATTTTTAGGAAATACCTCAATGGAAGGATGTTAATATGTGTGGAAATATACTACGTTGATAAACTTATACATCACTTTCATGATGGACCAGTTGGAGGTCACTTTACACCTAAAACTACAGTTGCAAAAATAATGAGGACTAGTTACTTTTGGCCTATCCTATTTAAGGATGCATATGATTGGGTTAGAATATGTCAAAATTGTGAAATTTATGAAGTCAAAAAATTACTTTCAGCCCTTCCTCTTCATCCTATTCAGGTTGGAAAAACATTTATGCAATGGGGACTTGATTTCATTGGGATGATCAATCCCACCTCTAGTGCAGGACATAAATGGGTTCTTCTAGCTACCGATTATTTCAAAATGTGGGTAGAGAAAGTGGCCATAAATGAGGATAATGAAAATTTATTTATTTAATTATATGAGATCCCAATGACAAGGTTTGGGGTGCCTGCAACAATCATTTTTCATAATGCCATGGCTTTTAGTAGTATAAGGAAAATGGATTGGGCTATCCAATATGGCATATAATTGAGTAATTATTTTAATTACTACCCCAAAGGAAATGGTATATATGAGTCCAATATTAATAACTTGATAATAATTATAAAAATGATCATAGAAGATAATTAAAGGCCTTGACAAACTAGTTTGAAGACAACCCTAAGGGTTGATAGGATCACTCCAAATATTATCATTGGTAACTCACCTTATGTGTTTATCTATGGAAGAGAAGTTAATATTAAAATTTAAATTTAGTTAACATATATTTAATTGGAATATAAAATTGAGAGGATGGATAATGATCCTATGGAGATAAGATGGGTAAAATTGGTGGCCTTGGAGGAAGCAAGAGATCATGTTATGCACACTATGGAGTATCACCAAGCACAAGTGAAAATAAACTTTAAAAATAGATATATCTCAAGAAAATATAAAGAATGATATATTGTCTTAAAGTGGGATGTTGATAGATCTAACCTTGATAAGCACACTAAGTTTAATGCATTATGGAGTGGACCTTATGTTAACATTACTTATAAGGAACACAATGCCTTTCAACTTGCAATAATAAATGGAGAAGACTTGAGTATCCCAGTGAATGGGATACACTTGAATCCATGTTACTAATTTAATTTTTCAAACTATATACTTATTAGACTAAGTATTTGTGTTCCCTAATTTCTTTATACACAAGTGTCTATCTTGTTTTCTTTGTGTTGTTCCTTCCTCCAACTATCCTATGACACATGTGTGGTGTGGTGTTTTATTTTGTGTTTATATAGTTTATTTGGTTTTAAGGTTGTTTTAAAGTCTTATTTATAGTCATGTATTTTTAGTTCAATTAATTTATAAGCCACTAGTATATATTCATAGTCAAGCATGCATTCCCAAGAGGTTGCCAAAGATATTGGCCAAATTTTGGCTATCATAGACTAGGTTCATTAAAAACTTGATTTGTCATGTTTTATAACCTTGATAATAGTACTTACATTCCTCTTGGGGTATTTACACTCTCTTTTTAGACTATTATTAGAAAATATTAAGGTTATTTTGACAAGATTAAGGTAATGTTTGTATTTGTCTTGTGCTAGTCTAGTTATAGGGCGAGCATGAAAAGATGGATTCAAATGATGTCAAGGATTAAAAAGTGTCTCTAAAAGTAATAACATGATTTGAAAACCTTGTATAAACATTTTAAACTTTTTTGGATAAGTTAAGGTTTGTTGTGAAGATTAAGGTAAAGTGTAATACAAGGGAAAAGTGCATATAGTCAAGTTCAATGCATGACAAGGATAACAAAGTTCAAATATACATCCAATAAAAAATTTCAAATCCTTTAAGGTAATTATATAAATCTCACTTATGTCAGGAATGTTATATGGGGTCATTTTTGTACTTTCAACATCTAAATTGAGAGAATCGCTCCTTTAAAGGTAGTTATAGGTAATTATACAGACTTATGAAATCTATTTGTAGGTGAAGATGGTTAAAGTTTATCTATTCACATTATATAGAGCATATCCATGATTTAAAATCTTACACAAGTATAGATATTCTATAATTTCCTTCAAAACCCCCATCATGTGCTAACAAGCTCATAAGGGTAGTTTTCACATGCTTGCTACAGACAATATGGTGAGAGTCATGGTCTAATATTTTATTTAAGAGGATGGGGTCATAATGACCTTAAAATACATGGATATTATTAGTAGATAGGTTACACCTCCTTTATCAATAATTATTAAGAGTTCAAGGATGTCATTATGTCTTGTTCATCCAAGCAAGGTCTAATTTTGCATCTGTTTCTTCACTTCAAAGTTTAATGGATGAGAATGGAATTTGTGAGATGTTTTTAGAGAAAAAAATTCTTGGTAATTTTAGGTTCAATAATCAAATCAATTGTATGAGGTGTCTTTAATAAGGAAACTAGTGTCTGAAGCATATGTGAACTTCATCACCCCAACTACAATCATATTCATTGGTTTCAAGTGTTTACATTTTCATAAGTTTACATGTGCCTAATTATTCATGTAAAACTCCCCAATATTATATGATTCTTATTCTTTGGAGGCATGGTGTAGTGTATGAACAGTTTCCTATAGGCCTAATTGCTAAACTTAGCCCAAATAATAATTAAAAATTAATGATAACATATGAGAATGGCATTGAAAAAATTAGAGGTCCAAGGTAATGAGAATGGGGCTCAAATTCATCTCTAAAAAAGACTAGGATAAGCTTTGTCCACCCATAGGATTATAGACCTGTAGGTGACATTCATGGATCACAATCCTCATGTTTAAGATGTTCAAGCAATGGAGAACTATGGTGTAACACCTTAAAACTCATTTAAACTTGACATATGCCAATAAATAATAAAAATAGAATGAGTGAATACATGTAATCCATATTTCATATAAAATCCCGATACATGAGTTGACCTCATACATAGTGTTGTACATACAAATGGGAAAATTGAGACTGCATAGTGTTAGTAAGATATCTACATGCTTATTGAATGCATGATTTAATATAATCCAAAATTTTAATGACTAAATAAGTTTGTTCTTAGTAGCCTATCTAAGCAAAAAATAGACCTACAGGTTTTAGACATGTAGGTCCTCGTTTTGACCAAAATTCCAAATGTCATGTGAAGAAGAATAGGTGGAGAAAACACAATTCATTAAATTAATGAAAGAAGAAACAAATAAATTAGATCACCTCAGCTATTTAAGATTTAAAATAAGGTTGAGATGACTGAGTTCACAAGCCTAAACACTCATACACATGCCTGTGTATGATGACAAGAAGGAAAAATATTATAGATTCTATGAGAGACTAATGATATTTTAAGATGGTGAAAAAGAGACTTTAAATAATTTAGTTACTCTCAAAATGTCATTAGCCTAGTTGAGAAGGCCAATTTTTAAATCTCAATGTTCAAAACTCTCATCCAATCACCACCTACATCTATGTCTTGAATAGGCATGAGAAAGAGGGTGTGGATGATGATGCAGACTCTTGGAAAGCTTTCAAACTTCAAAAAAGGATAAATAAACTCAAAACTGTAACAAAGGTCATGATTTTGCTTAGTGGTTTGTATTGAGACCCTAAAAATCCAATGTTGTCAAAACCCTAATCACCACCTATAAGATTTCTTGAACAATTCAATCTACAATTGATCTTAAAATTGAGAAAAGGAGGTACTACACATAGTGGAGTTAGAGCTCAAATAGATATAAAATGTACAAAAGATAATTTGAAGTTAGATAAACCTAAAATTAAGGTCAGATAAGGGTTATCAAATAAGACTGACTTGAACCCTGCACACACACAACCAAGCACTCTTACAGATCTTCTGAGAGTGAGAAGATGCCTATTTAGTTTTGTTAGAGAAGAGGTATCAGAGAAAAAAATCAAAAGGAAGTGATTTTATAGTGATATTATGACCTTATAGGATCATCACAAACAATTAGAAAGATGGTAATGTGGATAAGTATGTTTAGACCTAGTATGCTTAAGATCCTACACTTAGACCTATATGTACAATCATGAGAAAATTGGTTTAATGAAGATAATATGAGAATATAAGGAAATTAATGAGTGCATGAATCTATAATCAATAATATAAGGGCATCCATAATGAAGGGAAGACAATGAAAGTGGCAATTTGGCTTATGAGACCTTCTCGAGCTCTTCGAGTGCATAACATTAATTCAAGGCATAATTTATCTTAATTAGTGTGAAATATACCTTGTGCATGGGGTCCAGTGTGTTTCTGGTATGGTGTATTAGTTTATTTATGTCACTCTTACAACATTACTTGTTGTTTTAGGTCCATAACCTTCATAAACAATAGTTAAGATTGCAGACAACTCTCCAATGGCATAATAGAGATTTGAGAAGCAACTTCTTATTCTTAGAACTATGCATAAAATATAAATGGGAACCTTATAATATATGTTTATTTGAGGATATAGTTTACTTTAAATTTATGGCATTGGTTTAGGATTTAAGGCCCTAAGGTTTATGAACAACCATTGAGAACTCAAACCACACTAAACCCTCCTAAAACCCTAATAAGGACCCAATGCAAGAGATTTCCTTCCAATATGCCTAAAATTAATAGGATTTATATTTAAAACTCTTTAAAATAATTAATAAATATAGTGAGTTCCCCACCATGAATTTTTTTGTACCTAAAACTGTACCGATGCATTAAATGCTTTGATTTTGTAAGGATTTGGGATTAAGATAGGGTTTTTGAACTTATGGATAGATTAAAACCATTAGGGAGGATGAAATGAGGTTAATTATATCCTTTTATATCTAAAATTCCATACATTTAGATATTAAAGTAATCAAAAAATCTAATTATTGAAGATAATGTAAAAAGGGCTAGTGAAAACCTAGTTTTTTTTTTTGCCATTTCATGGTTTACCTATCCACACAAGGTTTATGTTGCCAAAATTTGGCATGGAGATTTTTTATAGTATAGGTAAATTGAATAAATTATTTAATGAAGGCTTTAAATTTTTGGGAGGTAAATAAATCAAAATCGTAGCCTTCTAGACCTAGAAGCCTAATTGAGGCATAATTAGAAAGAGAAAAGGAAAAATAAGTACATTTCCACTCAGAATCAGGTTATGAAATTTGGTAGGGAGATGTAAGGGCATATTGGGTTTTAAAATAAATTATTATTTTGTTGATTTCATTCATATAATATCATAAACAAGGATCTTTGTCTGTTTTGAGGGTTATAAGGAAATGAAGGTAATTGACAAGTTTGGTCATTAAATGGAGTGATAGAAAACATTTGAGGCCTTAATATCGGTTAATACAAGTTTATAAGGAAATCATGATAATTTATGAAGTTTTTATCTAGTCATGAGCTTAAAAACCAAGTTTTAAGCAATTTTTCCCTAAAAGGAACTAATGAAGATTGCATACTAATGAGGAGTGAAAGAGAGGTTACATAAATTGCATGGGATTGGCATAAAAACTTATTAATCATTCCAAATGTGAGTCAAAAATATTATAACTATCCTTTCAAGTGTGGATGTGTAGCCTCAATAAATATGAGTTAGATTCAAAAGCTCAAATTTGTTGAAGTAACCTCCTATAACCATTTGAGAGATCACATCACTAAACAAATGTGCACATGTTCTATTAAAGGTAAAAGCATGTTTTGAAAGGGAATCAACCCATTATGTAAATTCACCTAAGTGAAAAATACCAACCACCAAACCACATCCAAATTAACAAAAAATGAGTTCAAAGACCAAAAACAATAGATAAACAACACATACACAACTACATCACATCATAAGATTACAATCAATAATTATTTTTTCACTCATCATATGCATTTATCCATTCCTTGATCATAATTTGAAAATTAGTTTCCAGTCCATTGACTAGTCCCTCTTGAGTAGAAGTAGAAGCTTCACTCTTAATCTTTTTCTTTGGGATACCATCATTTCCTTAAGCACTAGCATACTTTGCATAACATTATGGATAATGACTTTGATAAAACTTACCAACAAATTCAGATTTTGCTTGAGTTATTTATTCTCATTTTTAGCCTAATCATTCTTTCCTTCAAAGATCAATGTGTGAAGACATGTCAATCTCACATTCCCTGGTACAATATAAACCACACTGCTTTTTGAGATTACTCACTCCCTATTTAAGTCTAGAATGATCTTTCATAAACCATCTCAAAAATGCCTTATGTAGGTTATCCTCTCCTCTAAAATTTCAAATTTAGCTTGATGAGTTGTGATGTCCTTAAATAAATCAAAATCCATCTTTACTTGAGCTCTATGTAACATATCTTCTCTAATCTCTTGAATATTCTTTTTCTTCTCGTCAAACCTATCAAACTTGTGTATGTCAAAATCTTGATTCACTATCTGAACCATATCATTCCTATTTGTATGAGTATTGTGAAGCATCACCTCTCTGTTCTCCTAAATCCACTTTTCCCTCTTATAAGCATTAACATTATTGATACCAAAATCTTTATTACCTACCTGAACCATATCAAACCTATTCTCTCTTTCCCCCTTAATCTATTGATCATATTGAACATCCACATTTTGCCCTTCTAGGTTAACTTCCTTTGTGTTGTCAAATTTAATATTGTCAAGATTATTATTTCTATCATCAAGATCAATAATATTATCCCCACCATGTGAATTTTCAAAATTATAATCCCCATCATTCCCTAAATTATTATGAGGAATAGGTTTGCTTCTACTTATTAAATTCCACTTGGGGAGAACCTACTCAGAATCATGATCATTATCTTTTTTTCCCTACATAGAACCCTTATACCTCCATTTTTTCTTTTTATCAACTTGAATTTGTGGGAAATGATATTATGCATTAAAAAATTTATAAATCAATAAAATCACACCATGATGTAGTGGTTTTTTTTCCTACCTAACCAAACCTCTTTCGTAGAATGCTCAAGTGAATGTAAAATATAAAATAGAATGATAAATAGAATGTGATGCCTTGTATAGTTTAAAAAGGGTAGGTGATTATAATGCACAACTTTATATCTATTGTCAAGTGTGACATACCTTATGATTTGTTCAGTGACCTCATCAAATAGAACTGGGAAATCCTTTTGCTTGAAACCTCACTAAAAAGCAGTCTAAGTCTCATTACCCACCAATAAATTTAATTTTTCCTAATCTTACCTAGTAGTTAGTTTAATATACTAATAATCCTTAATGTGACTATCAATCACTTTAAAAATTATCTCCTATGTAATCTCCACCAAAGTATTCTTGATCTGGACAACCCTATTCTTCCAATTCTTTATGAATTGAGTGGAAAGATGTAGGTTATATCCACAAATATTTTCCATGAAAGATGCTAGACCCCCTATTTGTAAAATATTCTAAACCTTGGCCTTTTTCCTCATTGCATCTACATTCATCTGTTCAATCTTGTTCTCTACACCTTGCCCATCATCAAAAATACTTTTGTTCTCTCATTGTATCTTTTTATTTACTAATTAGAAAAGTGGTGTTAGGCTAAAAGCCCAAACACTCATTTTTAATCACTCCTTCTACACACATCTTAGTGAAGTTGTAATGAGCATTCCACATGTTATAATAATTATCCCATTCATTACCAATAGTGATATTAAAAACATACATACCAAGTCTTGCAAAGGCAAGCCAAACCCTTTTTAAAACCTTGGTTATATCTTGGTAGTGACATATTTTTCATTTTTAAGAATGTCATTAACATTATTGGGCATAATATCAAATTATCCCCAAACCTTGAAATATTTTCAACCTACCCCTTTGTTGGCAAAAAGATCTGCCAACATATTCCCTTCCCTATAAGTATGTTGAAAAATTATTTTTTCAAAACCTTTGATAATATGGAAAATTTCACTAATAATATGATCAATAGACCATGCCACCATTGATTTTTTATTAAGGAAATTAATAATATTGAGAGAATCTCCCTCAAGACATAAGCACTTATAACCCAACTTATTAGCCATCTGCATACTCCATAATGCTACAAGAGCCTTAGAGAAATGATTTGTCTAAAAGCCCATACTACCTTCATAAGCCAAAATGAAATTCCCATAATATTATTGAATCACACCCCCTCCTCCTAAAAGTCCTAGATTTCCATTTGATGATCCATTAAAATTAAGTTTTATCCATCCTGTTTGAGGGACCACCCATCTTATAGCATTTTTCAAATCTAGTTTTGGATCAACTATAAGACTTTCTTCAATATCAATATTCCATTTTTTAGGTACAATTTTTAAAAATGATAGAAAAGGATCACTTTTTCTCCATCTAATCCCCTTGAAATTTTCATGTATCATAAACAAAATTATTAAAGACTCTATAGAAATACCTTTGAATATTCTTTAAAATCATGTTGTTCCTTTTTTTCCAAATTCTCTAAAACACACGAGAAAAAGACATATTCCAAAGCTCGCTAAGTTCTTATTTATAAAAGGGTCAAGACCAAGCTATCCAAGCCTCCATAATTTCTAGAGGGAAAATGCAAGAAACATTGAATTTTTGAAGCAAGAAGATCCAAACTTGGAAAACAAAAGTACATTACATGAATTTGTGATTCACTGATTCACAAGTATTTTCACACAGAATACATCTATTAACCACATAAAAACCTCTTTTGGATATATTATCCAAAGTAATAAATTTATTTTGGAGACTCAACCAATTGAAAATATTTATTTTTGAAATCAATTTTTTTTTGCCAAAATTTTCCCAATGGTTTCCATATATATTGTAGATTTAAAAGGTTCAAGTATCTTGATTTCAATTGATATATTCCATGAGAATAATCTCCCCATATTAACTCATCTTCCCTTTGTAAGTTGGTAATATAATTTATTTGGAGAACAAAATTCAACTATGAAATAATAATAGCTATATCCTTAGTAGCATGGATTACAATTTCCACTTTTTATAACCATTAGAAACATGTATATAATCATATACCATATCCCCATAAACAAAAGAATTTGTAGGGGAAATTTGATTTCAAGGTTGTAAAGAAACCAAAAAAACAATCAAGAATCCATGGATCCCTCCAAAATCATATCCTTTGACCACTTCCAAGCTTCTATTTACATCTCCTAATCAAAGTATCTTTATATTTGGAACAAAAATTCCAAATCACCAAACCTCTGATATTCAAAGCTTCATATAGGAAAGATAATGGATATTTATTATCAAGATACTTTGCAAAAAATATCTTAGACCAAGAAGAAGGTTCTCTAAGAAATTTCCAAGAAAGCTTAGAAACTAGTGCCTTATTTATCAAAGATAGTTTTCTAATACCCAATCCTCCACAAGATTCAGGAAGACAAATTTTCTCCCAAGCCACCAATGGGAATTTATGATTATATTCCACTCCCATCCACATAAATATTTTCTAAATTGTATCAATTTTTTATTGAATACTCTTAGGCATTTTGAAAAGAGACATAACATGCATAGGGAGACTTTGAAGCGCACTTTTGATAAGTAACTCTTTACCTACTTGCGTAAGAATTTCCCCTTTCCAACTAGAAAGCTTTCTCTAAAACCTATCCAATAAAGGATACCAAAACTCATTTTTCATCTTTCCTTGACAAAGAGGCATACCAAAATATACAAAAGGAAAATCTCAGATATAACAATCTAAGACACTCACAATCTTTCTTTGATGAAGATCTGGAGTATTAATAAATAATAAATCACTTTTGGAATAATTAATCAATTATTTAGAAATAATTGAGTATTTATCTAGAATTATCTTAATTTCTTTGGCCTATATCATATAATCCTCTATTAATATTATCATATCATCCACAAATTGTTGATGAAGAGAAGATGCAGACCTTGACACTGGTTTAAAGCCCTTCACACTACCTTGTTCAATAGAAACCAATAAATTTTTACTTAATGAATCTACCATAATTATAAATAAGAAAGGAAATAAAGGATCCCCTTGTATTATTTCCCTCTCACTTCCAAAAAATATTATTGAGAAACCAACAATTATTATAGAAAACATTACAATAGAAATGCAACTTTAAATCAATCTTCTGATATATCTATGAAATCCAATCTTTTGTAGAACTAAATACAAAAAAACCCAATCTACCTTGTGATATGATTTTACCATATCAATCTTGAACACCATACCCACCTTTTTAATATTTTTCATGGAGTGAATAGCCTCATGAACCACAATTATTCCATCCTAAATTTTTCTTTTAAGAACATAACATCCTTGATTAGAAGAGATATTTTTATCCAGAAACAACTTTACTCTCGAAGCCAAAATTTTAGTAAAAATATTGTACACTAAGTTGCACATAGTAATAGGCTTAAAATCCTTGAATTGAGATGCTCCTATTTTTTTTTTAATAAGAGCAATAAATGTATTATTTAATTCCCTGAGAAATTTCTCAGAAGAAAATAATTCATTCATTATTGCCCATAAATCTAGTTTAATAATAATCCAAAAGTACTGGAAGAAATCCATAGGGAATCCATTAGGACCAAATGCTTTGTCTTTATTCATAGAAACAACCACTACCTATATTTCTTCTTCTATTACATATCTCAATAAATTATCATTGTCTATATTAGAAATAAGCTTTGGTGTATATTGTAAGAAATCATAAGTATTTTCTATATCCATATCAAAATTATAAGAAATCATTTCTTTGAAATATATAACTTCATTTTCTTTAATATCTACCAAATCAAAATGAATAATTCCATTATCCCTAATAATCTCATTGTCCTCAATAATCTTAGTTATTCTATTGTGACTTATATTATTGATAGTATTCAGATGGAATAATTTCATATTTCTATCCCCCTCATGTAACCAAGTAGCCCTTAAGTTTTGTCTCAAAAAATCTCTTCTTGATTTAAAATGAAATGATAATCTGATTCCATTTTTTTCTCCTTATGAAGAAGTGTCTCAATAAGACAATGAGCTATAATACCATCTTCAATATTATTAATCTCAATCTTAATAATTTCCTTATGTCTAAAAATATTTTTATAAACTTAATGATTCCATACCTTGATTTTCCTTTTCACAATATTTAATTTATGTACAAATTTGAACATAACTATACCTAGTATCTATACATTCCACCATTTAGAAATTATATTTGTTAAATCTGGGTGAGAAAACTACATGTGTTTAAATTTTAAATGAGATATTTGTGTTTTAAACATGTATAAAATATTAAGCATCAAAGGATTATGATCAGAGCCAATCCTTGGCAGAGAAGATAAATAGAAGTCCTGAATACCAAACCAACCTAGGGTAATTAATACCTTGTTAAATCTTATCTATATTATGTTTGCCCCTAATATTTTGATATACCAAGTATGTGGAGAAAAGAACAAACTTCAAATGGTGAAAAGACAAAACCTTAAAATAATTCCTTATCATGATAAAATTTATATCTCGGCCTAATCTACGAAATCAGGCACTTAAAGATATGAGGCTTTCATCCATGTATCTTTCCCTAAAGTAATGAATCATGCCCTCCCCCCTCCAAATAATGGCATAATTAAATGTTGTAAGTAGGACTAGTGTATAGTTACCCTACGATATACGGTATGGATAATCCTCAGGTTGTGGAAATTTAGGGACCTCTTGGTGACCTTATTTGCCATGGATATACAAGGATAATTTTAATAAATATTATTTACAAGAATTTTTTTTTTGACTCTTAAATTTATTTAAAAATATATTATAATAATAAAATGTGAGTTAGAAATATATAATAATTAAAAAAAAATTAAATTGTGTAATTTTTAGAAACTTAAGATTAGGTTTGACTTTTGAGAGATAAAAAAGCTCAAGGATTATCTAAAAAATATAGAAATTATAGTGAAGAAATATTTTTATGAGTTATCATATAAATATGTAGTCCCACTTAACCCATGTAGTTAAGTGATTTTTTTAATTTTTATTTAAATAATTTGTAAAATAAAAACATTTTTTATTTCTTTAGGATTTCTTACAAGGCCCATTTTACATCTAAATTTCTCCTAATGGGACACAGTGAACAATCTCTAAGCCTATCAGAATTGACTTCAAGGCCACTACAATCGTTGCATGAAACATATAATTTTTGAATTTGGTGATTTAAAATGAAATGATACTCTGATTCCATTTTTTTCTCCTTATGAAGAAGTGTCTCAATAAGACAATGAGCTATAATACCATCTTCAATATTATTAATCTCAATCTTAATAATTTCCTTATGTCTAAAAATATTTCTATAAACTTAATGATTCCATACCTTGATTTTCCTTTTCAAAATATTTAATTTATGTACAAATTTGAACATAGCTATACCTAGTATCTGTACATTCCACCATTTAGAAATTATATTTGTTAGATTTGGGTGAGAAAACTACATATGTTGAAATTTTAAATGAGATATTTGTGTTTTAAACTTGTATACAATATTAAGCATCAAAGGATTATGATCAGAGCCAATCCTTGGCAGAGAAGATAAATAGAAGTCCTGAATACCAAACCAACCTAGGGTAATTAATACCCTATTAAATCTTGTCTATATTAGGTTTGCCCCTAATATTTTGATATACCAAGTATGTGGAGAACCTCTTAATTCAATATCAAGAAATCCACTAACTACAATAAAATCAGCTAATTCTTCCATGCTTTTTGAGGGAAATTATATTTTCCCATTTTTTCCCCAACACAAATCAAGGTATTAAAATCCCTGACTACCATCCATTTATAATCTTTATAATAATTTATAAAGTACCTCATCTTAATCCATAGTTATATCATACCATTAAGAGTACTATGAGTATATATATTAGAGAGAATCCAAGAAAAGTTTTGAAAGATATCAGTAAATAAAATTTATAGATGATTTCTATTTTGGATTAACACTTCCCCTTGAACTTTTTTATCATTACAAAAAGTAGAAATGCCTCGTGAAGCCCCCTATGAACCAACACTAGAAAACATAACTCCTTTTCATATAAAATCTTTTATATTTTGTAACACCTCCTTTGCCATTTTAGTTTTCTGAATAACCATAATATCTAGTACATTAACTTTCCTCAAATATCTATATATTCTATGTTTACTAGAATTATTCAGACCCCTAATATTCTAAGATAAAACTTTCATGATTCCTATTTATTTCATTACCTAATGGATTCCCTAATGAGCGTAATCTTTAGAATAGATTGAGATCTATTAACTATATCATTTTAAGTTTGTCTTTTCCTTGTCTCTGTAGATGAAAAGCATCCCTTTTTATTGCATGAACCAGTATCTACTTGCCTTTTAGACATCTAAAATAAAGTACTTATTCTCTTTATTACAATCTAGTTTAAAGAATGAAGAAGTACATATTGCATCAATTATATTGGGTAAGTACAAATAATTCTCATATTCTATTTTTTGAACTAGCACTCCACTTGAGGAATTTAAAATAACTAATTCAGGCAAATCCACATCCATACTAGCAATAACACAAAACTGATTATGCACCATCTGAGTTCTTGATTTTTTACTGAATCAAAATCAATGAGATTTCAAAAAGTATTTAAAATAATAATAAATACATCCTCATCCTAAAATTCCAATAGAAGTCCTGATAGTCGTATCCATATATATATATATATATATATATATATATATATATATATATATATATATATATATATTCTTGATTAGGATCAAATATTAAAGACCATTTGCTTATAAAAACACCAAAACTACCCAAAAATCATGGTCCTCTAATCAAGATCCATGATAGGTCCTCCTCATAATTGAATTTTATAATAAAAACATTATTAAAAAGGAATGAAATCTCCAAATAACCTCTAGCCCTCCAATGAATCTTGGCCCAGGCTCTAAATCTTTCAATATTGGGATGTTGTCCTAAAAACTTACACACCAGACTGGATTTCCACCATAATAAATCTTTATTTTTAAGATCATCCATTACATCTATGTGAAATCCTCTTTCATCTTTTGGAATAGGTAGATCTATCCCTATAAAGAGTTCCTTATATTCCCCCACCTTCCTTTTTAAGCTTATCATCCCAAGATAAGGGATCCATCAAAGGATTTTTAGAAGAAGCAAAAACATGTTTATTAAAATGAATAAAATCTTTTAAAAAAATTATTTCCTAGCTATTCTTACTAGATCCCTTCACATCCATCAAGGTTTTAACATAGAAACCCCTAGTGCTACCCTAAAAACTTATGACCCACCAAGATCCATAGCTCCATCTCCTGAAATCAATAGACTAGTCAACATATTTAACAA
Source organism: Torreya grandis (assembly GCA_037957365.1). Classification (NCBI taxonomy): domain Eukaryota; kingdom Viridiplantae; phylum Streptophyta; class Pinopsida; order Cupressales; family Taxaceae; genus Torreya; species Torreya grandis. The sequence goes on from JARHVA010007007.1 coordinate 709,919, forward strand.
AGGTTTCAAAGGAGAAAAATATCTTTTCATCTCCTAAATAGCGACTCATACAGATCTCCTTCTGCATCCCCTATAACAACGTGCTCCATTCCTTAACTTGCACTACCAAATCTATAAACCTGTACCTAAAGACCAAAGAACTCCATCACATAAATGTGTACATGTTGATGATAACCTTTGAGACTATTTTATTACTCAATTTCTTATTTTGAAACTATCTTCATGATGGATGACACTTGTCTACAAATTTATACATGATTTCTCTCTCTCTCTCTCTCTCTCTCTCTCTCTCTCTCTCTCTCTCTCTCTCTCTCTCTCTCTCTCTCTCTCTCTCTCTCTCTCTCTCTCTCTCTCTCTCTCTCTCTCTCTCTCTCTCTCTCTCTCTCTCTCTCTCCCTCCCTCCTATATATGTAGCCTTATATGGTTTTGCACATCATCCTTACATTGGTTATGGTGAAGCGCTATAAAAATCAAGTAGTATACTTGTCTATTGGAATCAATTCAAAATGGATATTATATCTTAATCTTAAAAATAATTATCTTGAGTGTGTTGTTTTGATGAATGATTAGTGATATTGTATGTCCTTCCTTGCATCTATCCTTCATGTTCATGCCTTTATGTAAGTTTGCTGCCTCTCACAAGTCATATGAAGTGTCATACCTCATTTTCCTAGATAGAGAACTGATAAACCATTGCTATTTGTTACTATCACCTCTTGGTTGATCATCCTAAAATCTTGTAACCATCATAACCTTCATTTTGAAGCATTAATGTGATAGGGACTATTTTGGAGTGATATTATCAGTTTTTAACTTAGCATTTCATAGTCCATTATTGATAAGCGGAGGATCTAATTTTTGGTACATCACCTTTTAGTTCTTTATTAAATTTTAATCTTCATCTCTCCCTTTTCCATGTCAAACAATTAGTATAGTTCTTAGTGTAGGTGTTGTACTTGGGAGCTAACCCAAAATCTAGAGGTTTGATCCCCTTTAAAGGTCACCCACAACCTTGGGTCAATCTCATTGCATAGCTTAGGTTAAAATGGTTTGAATCACCCTCTCAAGGGTGAAAATTTGAGATTTAACATGTACTTAAATTTCTATGGGATTGAAAAGGTCCTAAGAACTTGCTCATATATCTAGGTATCCCCTTCTCTTTATCTCCTTCTTTTAAATAATTGTGGGACTAGATATATGTGAAGATAAATAATAAATTTGGGAAATGAAATGGAAATTTTATTTTCATGCCTATAAAAATATAATTTTGTTATAAAATCCTCTCATTTTACATTATTTATTACTCTTCTTATTGGTTTTTCAATAGGACACACTTTAACAAGCTCCATAAGACTTTTAGTGATTTCATGTGGTTTGATGGAAAAGGGAACATGAAATGGCTTGCTATTGCATGTGACATTTTTTGTGAGCCTAAGGCAATATGTGGGTGGTGCATAAAGGATTTAAGACTTTAAGGTATTATTTTAGCTATTAACGGTATCATCAAATCCATTGAGGGTGATGAACCTTGGAAATTAGTGGTTCGTAAGAAGATGGTCAGAGGTTGTTCTAAAGGAAAGAAATAGTGGCATGGGTTGTACATTTATGATGTTTTAATTGGATCTTTTTTATTAATTTTTTTTGGTTCTTCAATCTTTGAATCAATTTCGAATGCTTGGGAAAGTGTTAAGCATATAGTTGTGGTGAAATACATTTTAGTGTCCTAGAGTTGAGGTGATAGGTATATATATCTCTATGGTTGAGCCTATAAGTCAATAATTTCCATTTATCCTTGACTATTGTCTACTCTCATAATGTAGAGGTTCCACATAAAAAAGTCTCAACTTGCAATACTTTACCAAACACTTGTGCTTTAGTCCCTTCCTACTACCCTATTTTCCCTATTTTCTTGATGGTATAGGAAAGGTATAATATTTTTAGAGAAATAAATTATATTTATGAGTACCCTTTATATAAATCTATCTATGGATCAAATTTTATAACTTAAGCCCTTTAATAGATCCTCTATCTAGCTATTAGCCCTACCTAATTAGGCCTTCTTAAGCCAATACACATGACAATTACTAGAATTTTTTATGGTCTTGAAACTTTAATATTTAGTTAGATCACACCAAAATCACTAATAATACAAATTTTTGTGTGATTTTACTAGTTCAATCTTGAAATATTGAGGAAACCCTATATTATGGATTTTATACACTATCACAATGTGAGAGCAATCCAAAATCCATTGTGCATGTGTTAAGGTGTTTCAAGGTTTCAAATTTGATTTTTAGGGTCTATTTATACCTTTAATATATTTTCCAATTTTACATAGTTGTTAACCAATCTTCTATCTAATATTTCTAACTCAAAGTACAGTTCACTGTGCAGTAAAATAAGATACTATAGGTTTATATCATTATAATGAGTGAACAAAACATATATCTAGAAAAATAATAGTTCAATGAGAACCATAAATATTTTTTAAGGTACTTACCTTAATTTTATACAACACGTGATCATAAATTCAATGACTACTTCTTCTATGGGAACTCACAATGCACACAAACCATTCTAAATGTTGACTGCTATAGGAAATTGAATTTGTTTTGTGCAAATATATGATAGATAAAAGTGTATTTAGTATTTATTATTCATTCCAAATAAAAATAATGATAACAACCTTGATAAAATTAATGTAATTCAACTCCATGGTTATTTATTTATTAATATGAACTCAGTTTGTATACAACAAGAAAAAGTTCCCAAAATAGGGGTCTGCCTGTAAGGGTTCTTGAATAAAAGATGAAATATTTTTTCTTATTGAGAATTAAACTCTTAAAAATGATAAAATAAATTCAATAAATATGGAACAAACAACAAAATTCCCTTTTATCACCAATCATGGAACACACAGCCTATTACAAATATAGAAATATGCTTAGAATAGGGTCTATGCTTCTCTTTTCATGAACATGGCTTGTATTTTATGAATTAATTAGAAGTATTTGATATTAAAACATGAGAATAACTATTTACATTTAAAAATATTCCTTTTTTATGTTGAAAACCATTTGGTAACCACCTTGGAGGGGTTTACCAATGGTCATAAGATAATGTTTTTGCAAAGTGACCAAGTACCAAAGTTATTTTCTAAAATTTTGTCACTTTGACCCTTGTCAAGGGTGTAAAAAATACCTTAAGGATAATTAAAACATGTTAATTAAATTTTTCAATCCTATTCATACCCTGAAAATTCTAGAAACACACTAAAAATTCAAAATTTTGAACTTATAAGTTTTGGCAAGAGATCAAAATTTAAAAATTTAGACTAACTAATTGTGTTCCTAAGCTATATAAATAAAAAATAAACATTTTATAGGACTTATAAGGCCATAAAATGCATAATTTTTACCTACTAGAATACATCAAACCAAAATTTGACAAAATTTATTCCCTAAGAGTGAGGCTCCTACATCATACTCCAAGGGAAGGAAAAGAGAACTCATGGGCTACTGCCCATGAGTGCTTCCAGAGTACCCCTCACTTTTTTATGTCATGATAAATAGTAAACATGACATATGAGACTATATGATTCTTCAATTTTACTAAATATTTGAATTACTACTTATCTCTAGTTCTTTTAGTCACTTATTTATCCAATATGCATTTCATTTCCTCTATCTTGGCTTTAGGCAATTGCCTTGCCCAATCTGGTTCTAGTATAGCTAATTCATCTAATATTATTCCTCCTTAATAATATTATATATAAGGGTACAAATCTAAAACATTAAATATAGGTGAAATTCCAACTCCACTAGGCAACTCCAATTCATATGCATTATTTGCAAACATATTGAGAATCTTGTAAGGACCTACTTTCTTCATCTTCAGCTTGTTGTACTCACCCATTGGGAACATTTCCTTCCTTAGATGAGATATTAATAAGTCCCCAACCTAAAAATTCACTTCTCTCCTACTCAAATGCTTTCTCACCTATTCATGCACCTCTTTTATTGCCTACTTCTTGTACTTATCAACACTTGACTCCAAATACTTTCTCACCTGTTCATGACCCTCTTTTATTTCCATTACAAAATCCTCACCTTCATAACTTTTATTATCCATATGTATAATATCTCTAACCTTAAATACACCTATTGGATGTATGCCATAAAATACCTAGAATGGAACCTTTCCAATAATTCTATTAGTTAAATCATTGTAAGTAAACTCTACCTGAGACAACACAAGATCCCACTGCTTAGGATGGTCTTTAGACAAAAACATCAAGAAGTTACCTAGGATTATATTTACCACTTAAATTTTCCCATCCATTTGAGGGTGGTTTAAAAATTTAGACTAACTAATTGTGTTCCTAAGCTATATAACTAAAACTCAAATTAATGCCTAACTTCCTCCATAATGTCCTCTAAAAGTGACCAAGAAATTTGGTATCCCTCTTAGAAACAATGGTCATGGGAAATCCATGAACCATCACAACCTAATTGAATAAAAAATTAGCCACATATATTGCATCATTATTAGTTACACATGGTATAAAATGAGCCATTTTAGAGAATCTATCAACAACTACAAAGATGGAATCAAAACCCCTTTGTGCTCTAGGAAATCCTATTACAAAATACATGTTGATGGATTTCCAAATCCTATTTAGGACTGGTAAGGGCTGATACAAACCTGAATTATTGCTCTTACCCTTGGCTAATTGACAAATTTTACATCTCTCTACATACCTTCTCACTTTTGCTTGCATTCTAGGCAGGCCAATAGTAGTGCCTAGAGAGCAATTCAAACATTTTTTTAATCCCAAAATGGGTTTCCATGCTTCCACTATGTTTTTATTGGATCATATTTCCTCTTATTAAACTCTTTAGTACACACAACTATACTCCCTTAAACAAAAATCTATCTTGAAGTACACAATCTAACCATGGCTCTTTGTTGAGTGTACTTGGGTGCTTGCATACATGGTATGCTTCTTGGAAGTCCTCATAATCCTCATACAAATCCTTGAGTGCCTCAATGCTAACACTATATAATTGAATTTCATGAACCAATAAGACCCTTCTAGTCAATACATCTACCACTTTATTGTTTTGTCCTTGTTTGTGCTTGATGGTGAAGGTGAAATTTTACATGTACTCTTCCCATTTGAAATGTCTTTGGTTCAACTTAGGATAATTAGACATGAACTAAAGTGCATGGTTATTTTTGTATACTATGATCTCCTTTGTCATGAGATAATGCCTCCATTTCTTCAATGCTTGCACCATTGCATAAAACTCCAAAGCATAAAATGAATATCTCTTCTTAGAATCATTCAACTTCTCACTTAAGTAAGCTATGGACCTGCCATATTAGCTTAGGAAAACCCCTATGTCTACACCATTTTCATCACACTCTATCTGGAACACCTTGTTGAAGTCTGGTAATGCTAGTATGTGCTACTCCATGATTCTTTACTTCAAGATTTGAAAATGTTTTTCTACCTACTCATTCCAAACAAAGTTTTTATTGTTTCCATTGATAGTGTCAATGATGGGATCACGTATTCAACTAAAGTTTCTTATAAAATTCTTATATAAACTTTCCAAACCATGAAATCTCCTTACCTCTCTTGTTATCCTAGGTTTTGGCCACTTCATGATTTCCTTCACCTTATTCTTGTCTATTTTCAGCATGCCTTGTGAAATAAAAAATCCAAGGTACAAAAGAACCCTTTTCATGAAATCACACTTCTTGAGGTTGATCAATAACCTCTCTTATTTCAACCTTATTATCACCAACTCCAAATGATGAAGGTGTTCCTCCTTGGTTTGGCTGTAAATCAATATATCATCCAGATAAACTACTAGAAACATGCCTATGAAATCTTTCAAAACTTCATTCATTAACCTCATAAAAGTGTTGGGTGCATTATTAAAACCAAATGGCATGAATAAACACTCATACAAACCTTTATTCATCTTAAAATCCATCTTCCACTCATCACCTTACCTAATCCCTATCTAGTAGTATCGACTCTTTAGGTTTACCTTGAAAAAATAGCTTGCTCCACTCAAGAAATACATCAAATCCTCCATACTAGAAAGAATAAATGTATACCTTATAGTGATTTTATTGATGGACCTAAAATCAATGTACATCCTCCTCTCACCTTCCTTCTTTGGTAGCAACACTATGGGCACTGCACATGGACTCGAGCTGTCTTTGATAAGACCTTTTTCAAGTAATTCTTTCACTTATCTTTTTATCTCAACATTTTATTGTGGCATCATCATATGTAACCTTGTTTGGTAGACTTAATCTAGGTACAAATTATTTATGGTGTGTTATGCTCCTCATTGGTCATAATGTGTTGGGAAGATCATCAATAACTATATCAACATACCTCTTCAACATTTCTTAAATCTATAGGGACAAATCATTAATTTTAGTGGCTAGCATACCATTCCTACGATTATTGACCAAATCAAAGCCTATTTATTCTTCATGCATGGTATTCAATAAATCCTTTCCACTTACCATGATCACATGTGAATTAACATGTTGATCACTCTCCTCATCCTTCAACGGAAATAAAGTGTAACTAACTCCATCCTTCATCAAGGTATACATGTTATTTCTTCCATCATGAGTAGTTTTCCTATCATATTTCTAAGGGCTTATAAGAAGCACATGGCACACATCCATGGGGATGACATCATAAATCACCTTATCCTTATATGTTCCAATTTGAAACTCTACCCAACTCTATTCACTAACCAAGACTTGTTGTCCCTTATTCAACCATGACACCTTATATAGAGTTGGGTGAGATAGCTTTTTAAATCCAAGATTGTTAACCATCTCTATGGAAATAATATTATATGTACTTCCTGAATCAATGATCATCTTGTAACACTAACCTTAGCATTTATAAGATGTCCTGAAGAGGGTTTTCCTTTGTGGTGGCTCCTTCTCCTTGGGTGGCTTGATTATCACCCTCCTCATGAACTTATGGCCAACATACTTATTACACCTAAAACACTTTCCTACAAATCCACTTGATCCTCTACCCCTTGATGAGTAACCTCCTCTATTGTAAGGTCTCCTGACTCTAAATCAACCTCTTAAACTTGTGGATTGCTCTTTTGAATTAATTGATTCACTTTTAACATTTCTTTGTCAGGTATTTTTGCCCCCTATTATCCTCTACATCTAAAATTTCTTCCCCTTCCTCTATTTTTATGATTATGCCTCCTATTCAACTTATCTTCAGCCTTGAGTGCAAATTGGTATCACTCCTCTAGTTTTCTTGGGATCATAAGTGCTAGCTCATCTTGAAGGTTATATCTTAAACCATTCTATTATCTTGCAATCTTTTCTTTATCCTCCTCAACATGACCAAAACTGATGGTCAACTTATAGAATTCCTATCTATAAACATTTACATTGATTTCCTTCTGCCTTAAATTCTGTAATTATCTAAACAAGTTTATCCCATGGTCTCCTGGCAAGAAGTTACTCTTGAGCTTGGCAACTATTCTATTCCCAAAAGTGATCTTATTCTTCCCCTTATTTATTCTCTTATCTTGTGTTAAATCCTACCAAAATGAAACATGCCCCTTCAAATCATTCTTTACAAAATTTGAAATTCTTGTCATTAGGCACCTCTTCATACTCAAAGTATTTATCTAAGTCATTCACCCAATCTATGAGTTCATATCCATCAAGACCTCCTGCATAGGTGGGTAATTCTACCTTTGGTTTGGACCGTTGAATCATGATCACCTTCACGAGTCTCTCTACACCTTGATCTTTAGGTTATTTAACTGTTTGTTCTCCCTCTACTACCTCTTGGTCTTGTGGCTCATCTTCCCTGTCACTTAAGTCCCTTATATAGATCCTCTTTCTAGCGATTAACCCTTCTTAATTAGGCCTTCTTAAGATAATACACATGACATTCAGTAAAAATCCATACTAGTGAGTTCGTATAGTCTTGAAACCCTAATATTTAATTAGAAAACACCAAAATCAATTAGAATACAAATTTTTGTGAGATTTGACTAGTTCAATCTTGAAATATTAAGGAAATCCTAAATTAGGGATTTTTACACTGTCACAGCCCAAGAGCAATCCAAAATACATTGTGCACATGTTAAGGTGTTTCAAGGTTTCAAATTTTATTTGTAGTGTATGTCTAGACCTTCACTATAGTTTCCAATTGTATGCAAGTGTTAACCAATCTTCTATCCAGGATTTATAACTCAAAATAGAGTTGATTGTGTAATAAAATAAGATACTACAAGTCTATCTCCTTATAATGAGTGAATAAAACATATATATAGACAACTTATAGTTCAAAAAAACATCAATTAATTTTCAAGGTACTTACCTGAATTGCTCCAACACATGATCGCTAGATCAATGACTACTCCTATGGGAAATCACATTACACATAAACCATTCTAAATGCTAACTACTATAGGAAATTGAGTTTGTTTTGTGTAAATGTATGATAGAAAAAAAGTTTCTTCAATATTTATTATTCATTAAAAATATAAAACAATGATAATATCCTTAGGAAAGGTATTGTAATTCAACTCCATGGTTTTTTATTTATTTATATGAACTCAATCTGTATATAATAGAAAAAGTTCCCAAAACATGAGTCTACCTATAAGGTTTCTTGAACAATAGATGAAAGATTGCTGCTTCGTGAGAATTACACTCTTAAACATGATTAAATGCCTTCAATAATGATGGAACAAACAACAAAAATCCCTTTGATCATCAATCATGGAACACATAGTCTATTACAAATATAGAAATATGCTTAGAATAGGGTATATGTTTCTCTTTTCATGAACATGGCTTGTCATTTTTGCATTATTTAAAATACATTGATCTTAAAACATGAAAATAACTATTTAAATTTTAAAATATTACATTTTTTTATGTTGGAAACCATTTGGTAACCATGTTTGAGGGGTTTACTAATGGTCATAAGATATCTTTTTTACAAGGTGACCAAGCAGCAAAGTTGTTTTCTCAACTTTTTTCACTTTGACCCTTACCAAGGGTGTGAAAAGGACCTAAATAAAAATTCAAACATTTTTAAAAACTTGTTAAATCATAATCATACCTTGTAAATCCTAAAAGCACACTAAAAATTCAAATTTTAAACTTGCAAGTTTTGGTAGGAAATCAAAATTTGAAAATTAAGACTAACTAATTGCACTCCTAAGATATAAAAATGAAAAATAAACATGTTTTAGGAGCTATAAGGCCATAAAAGGAATAATTTAACCTAATATAATGCATCAAACCAAAATTTGACAAAATTTGTTCCCTAAGAGTGATGCTTTTGCATCATCTGCTCTTGTGTGGCATTCAAAAGGATTAAAAACTTTTAGTGACCTATTTTTACTAGGAAGATGGGTTGCATGGAGAGATATTAATCAAATATTTCAAATTATTTAATCAAATAATAACATATGCTCTCCTTGTTAAAGTCTTGCATAAAAAAATTTAGTTTCCATTTTGGATGGGGAGGATAAATAATGGGAAAGTATTAAGTGCCTAAATGGACCTCCATTTGAGGAATGTTTTACTAAAATTCTTTAACACAACCACTCTTTCAATAAAAATAATTTACTTGGGATTAATAATAAATGGAATGTATGTGACCCCTTATATAACTAGAAATATAGGTTTGATGTTATTTGGTATACATGTTTAGAACCCGAGAATTCCTATTTTAGCTGGGTAATTCTTCATAATAAGCTCATTATGGGTGATGTTTTAACTAGGTATGGTTTTGTATTCTATGTCGCACTCTATGTGGTGAAACAAAAATAACTGAGCATGTTTATTTACTTTACCCTTTGTTATTTATGTTTGGAAGAATTGTTTGAATGCTTGGTCAAATGTTTTTTCATGTGACATCAAATGGATCAATGTGGCATTTGGTTATGTGAATCTTAAAAAAAAACCCATAATTTCTTTCAAACACTATGGCTGATTTTTTAAACTAAAATTCTATGGTTTATTTGGAAGCAAAGGAATTTAAATGTTTTTTAGTTTAAGGGTAGGGTACTTGTTAGCTTATTGATATAACTTATCCTAAGACTTGTTTTTATGTAGATTTATCTTTAGATAAATATTACACAAGTGTAAATAGAGAAGTTTTTGAGATCCGAGATGATGAAGATAATGTCCAATTTTCTATTGGACACATGTGGATTTTCTAGATCAAGCCCTCGACTAGACTGGGGAACCTTACATGGGACTGTGACAAATGTTAAGATATCAGAATATGAGTGGGATATTATGAAGTATGATCATTTTGAGTAGGCCTTTGATCTTAACCCTATGTTAGTATGGTATTCATTTTCATAAAATGAAAAATAAAGAAATGATAAACTCCTCATTATACAATAATCCTCTCTCCATCACATTTGATAAGAGGAGTTGGAAAATGAGAGTAAAGATAAGGATTCATTATGTACTAGTAGCTCACAATCTTCTAAACCTGTTAATGAAATTATTTTAGAAGGTTAAGGAGTCCTAGGTACAATAGTCCCATGCATTTGAAAATTTTATTACGAGAAATTCATTTCTAATTATAATCATCTAACCAATTTAATAGAAGACTAAATAATTTGAATCATTTTATATTTTGATATAAAAACTTGTTAGAGTTGAACTTTTTTAATAATTTAAATTCTTTTTTTGAATTTGAAAATTTTATTAACAAAAATTAATTTTTAATTATAATCATCAAACCAGTTTAATGAAAGACTAAAGGATTTGAATCATTTTACATTTTGATATAAAAATTTATTAGAGCTATTTTTTTAAAATAATTTGAACTCTTTCAACTCTTTCTTTAATTGGATGGAGTAATGTATTATGTTTTTTTAATTAAAAATATATATAACATATAATGCTTCCAAAATCTTGGTAGCAATTTAAATTCAGCTACAGTGAGAGGGAAATGTAAATTCAAACTAAAAACACTATCCTTATCTTCTTCTAATGGTCACTTGCATAGGTTTATGGCTCTTTGGGCTCTTCATATGACTCTAAATTATATGATTTTGATTTTATCAGTGTGTAGGAGGAGCTGATTGCTATGTGGGATCTAGTGTTCATATTTTTCAATAGTAGAAGGTAGGGAAGCCTAGAGTTTGATGAGGTTAGTGTGAGCATATTTTAGAAAGGATTTATAAATCCTTATCTATATAATTTAAAAGAAAGCAACAAAATATCTATGTCAACCTTTAAGGATATTGCTTCTCCTTCACAATGGCCCTTTCCTATTCAGTATCACCTAAGGTAGATGCTCTATCATTAATTATTAAACCTCAAATAGATTTTTTAGGTAACACCATTTATGAAGGAGTTAGTGAGAAGGTGTGCATTGAATTAGTGGTTTGTATTGCATGTTTAGATCATGTTTATCCTCTAGTAAGTAGATCTAAGTTTGATATTTTTTTGTGCTTTCAATCCCTCCAAGAAAAATAATTAGAGTCTCTACTAGTTTTGTGGGTTCTGCAAGCACCCAAAGGGGTTAGTTGTTAATTATTGAAAGGGTTGTTCAATCATTTTTTTTATCTCGTAGGGTCAATTATTACATGTAGTTGGATTTTGATCCTCCTTGTACCTCCCCTCTCTTCCATCTATTTAGGTCTAAATCTAGCTCTCTAGTGAAGAAAAATATTTTTGTGAAATGTAAGAATGCTTAGAACCCTATCATGAGTGTCGTGATAGCTGCAAATATTGTCTTCCTTTGTGTTCTAATGGGGATGCCCCCATTTCAATTTGGGTTAATGTTGGTGTTTGGGATCCTTCCATCTTCGATCCATCCTCTCCTATATCCTACTTGCTTGGATAGATCCTTGTGTCTTTCCTGGTGGAGATTATAGAATTGGAAATTTAGGACTTGGATTTTTAGGTCATGGAGGATGAGTTTGGTAGTAGGTGTTTATTTTATAAATACATTGGTTCTCTAGTTTTTCTCTCGGATCTCATCAAATGGGATTCAATAGTTTGGATTTCTATTCTTACTCCTTTTTTACTACTTAGTTGGGGAATTTTCCAAGTTACTTCCAAAGCTCCATTGATCAGGTTTTTTTAGTCTTTGGGACCATGGTTCTTCGATTAGTTTGGGTTGGTTGGTCCCTAGTCACTTTTATTCAATCTAATAAAGGTGGAAATATTAGTTTCTCTCATTTGGATCAGATTGTATAATCTTCTACCTATTTTGAGAAAAGAGGAGCATAATAAATTACTATTCATTTAGGTATTTTGTGAAAATCAATGAAATCTATTTAAGATGCATATTTGTGAGAGTTTATGTTGTGGTTGATCTCTCTAAATCACTTTTTCATTAGATTAAACTTGTCACTTGATGAAGTTCTTGGAATCAATTCTTCAATTTCAAAGGCCTTCTTTTCATATGTTTTCATTGTAATATTTTGGGGCATCATGTTGTTGGGTGCTCCTCTAAGGGTTTTCAAAGATTGCCTTCTTAGTCTATGTTGTATGGTTAAATAAGGAATGGGATCATGATTAAGATTTCATTTGGTATAACCGTGGTATTTTCTACCATCTTTCAGGGTCTTCTCCTCCTCCTCATTTGTAAGGGACCCCTAGTTCTCTCCTAGGAGAGAGGTTCCTTTCAGGTTGGTTCCTATTCTAGAAACCATTCCAAGCCCTCCTCCTTAGGGTGAGTCTGTCATTTCCCCTCCTTGCTCTTATGTAAAGAAAATTCAAGTTATTATGGACTCATTAGTCAAAAGTAATGGACGGAGATCCGAGGCTAAAAGACTAACATTAAATGTAGAGGAAATGGTGAAAGTTGGCTCTTAGCGGATAGTAGAGGGTATCCTTTCCCATAAAGGGGGAATATTGGCCATGGGCCTTGGTTAATCTTGCATCCCTTGATAGCATTCATCATTTGATAGGTTATCATGATCTTATCATTGCAGTTGAATGATGTATCTTGTTTTGAGTAGTTTAGTGATTGATGTTGTGTGTACATTATATGTTCCTAACTTTGGGCTAAAGGAAGGTTAATTTTCAGCTGAGGCTTCTATAATTTCTCTCTTTTATAGATCACAAACTTTTTATTCAGTTGATTAGATTGTTTATTAATTTTTATTTTGAACTCAATATTTATTTTTTGACCTTGTATTGAGTTGTGAATCCCATCAAAATCCTCTTCCCTAAACCATAACTCTAATAAAAAAATACTTACCCAAATAATAAATAAATAAATATATAAATTTAATATTAACATGCCACTGAATTATGTTGACTTAAAAGAGAGATAAATTTACTTCATTATTAATCAATAATATGTACCCTTAAAATACAAACTTTTAAGATACGAGGAAAAAGCTATGGTAACCATTTATTTCCTCCCTTCGTTTGTATTTACAAATATTAGAAAGGAGACTGCATACTAAAAATTATGCTTGTCTTACTAATGACACCAACACTTTTTTTGGATTAAAAACAGGGTAACTTAACCTTTTGAATTGATAAATATTTTGTAATTTCTGCAACATTTTTTAAGCTTCCATTATTGTGAGATAATTATAATAAACATATTTTATTTTTATAAAGTAAATGGTGACAACACCTGTGAGTTTTATACTGAGACTAATAAAAATAATAATAAAATCTATTGAATAGGGCTGTAAAATAAATTAAGTAGGTCATTTATAAAATCTTAAAATATTAAAGACATCGATGTTCAGTTCGACACCAAACAATTTTTTTAATGAAACAACAACTATTTAATTTATATAAATATGTTAACAAATTAAATGAGAAAGATGTGGACCTTCAAGACCTAGGAATTCCTCGATTTGAAGAGGGAAGTGGCGGAGGAAGAAATCAGGATAAAAAATATCTGGTGGAAAAACAACTGCAACCGGGAGAGGTGCCTTACTGAACAGGAAGAAAATGAATGGAAGGAGGGTAAGAATGTTACTTCAGTAGAAGGTTTGGTGGAGAAGGATCATGATTTGCCTTTTTACAGAAGATTTAGTTGAGAAGGACCATTTTTAGCTAGATTTGAAGATTCTGGGGAAGGAAGGAGAAAATGAAATGCCTGGTGTGGAAGGACATTTGGATCCTTTAATCTTGAATCTGATCCCTTGTGATTATGTGGTTGTGAACAAACAGATTTGTTAGAATATTGACTGGTCAACCATAGAGTTTATCATTTTTCGGATTTGGGATCCTAATCTGTTGAGAGACACCCATCACTTTTAATCTGGGGAGGAGGCTTTCGTTTGGGACCTAGGCACTATTAAGTCTTGGTTTTCTATTCGCCCAATAACTTGGGGCACTCAGATCAGGTTCTTTTACCCTGGTTCTCTTGACTGAGAATCAGATAACTAGGTTCTCAGTTTCCATGCTACTAGCGTTAAATCTAAGCAAGTCTACTCAGATAGGTTCATAAATTTTGTTACTAGCAATGCGTGTGTTGGAGATCGCTTCTACGGGGTAGTGAGAAGTTTTATTTCCACTAATTCGTACTGCACTTCTCCATCATTCAATTATTTAAGTTGCTTTTTAAAAAAATTGAAATAAGGGATTGGGTTTCTTGATGATGGAAGTTTGTTTTTATTCCCTATTCTTCACGGTTTTGTAAAGAATGATCATTCCTTATGGAGAATTTGGATCCCCGTTAAAGTGAACCTTTTTGTTTGGTGGTTTGGTATAAATCAGATAATTGGGAAACGGTCATTCAGTCCAGGCCCCAGATTTGATGTGGTTGATGGCTACGGCTATTTGATTTTTATCTCTGCTAGAGTGATAATATTTTCCATTGGTAGTGATCCACTTGACCGTGGCTTCACTACTTACCTCGCTAAGATTTGAACCTGGATGCTTGGATGATGGATGACATAGGAGCTTGGGGGATCTCGGGTGGTTCATTGGCTATGAGGATTGTTGAATTGTCATGTTAGTTGGTGTCCTTTCTAGCCATTGCTCGTGGAAAGTAGAGTAATTACTTCGTTGGTTTATAGATTGTTGGGTTTTTTGGGCCACAATTTTCATTTGTTGGACAGTCTCCAAGTGGACTCTAATTTTGATTTTGAGGCTTTGAATTGATGTGCCTTGTTATTTTTCTTAAAATTTTAAACTTGACCACCTTTTTTTGGACATGGTGGTACCTTCTAACCATTACTTTCCTCTTTATGCAGTTGTTGGTGGACTTGATTTGGTTTGTCCATTGTTGGATGCTAGAATGTCATCAGCCAAGGTGAAACTTTTTGTTTTTTGAATTTGAAATTACTACTATTAGATGGACTACATTGTTATTGTTATTTCTTTTTTTAGTATGGTTTCATTGTGATGGATTATTTGGGGGATTTAGGTTTCATTGAGGATCTTGAGGGGTTCTTTTATTACAGTTGGGAGTTGATTTGGTCTATATTAGAGTTTCAGAATGGTTTTTCTTCATTCAAACTTTTACTTTGAATGGTTATTTTAAAGAGTTAGGCCTCAGGGTCTTTTTGTCCAAGGTGGTTATTAGACCCTTTAAAATATATAGGTTTTTGTTCCAGGCTAAAGTGATTCAATATTCTTCCATTATGTTTTCTCCTTTGACTTTGTTTTTCCTATTTTTTCTATGGAGATCCTATTGGGGATTGAGTCCTCAGGGACCTTGAAGGTTTTGTAGAGATGCAAACCTCATTTTGTGTCTAGATTGGTTCTTGATCCAACAAAAATTAGTCATTAGTCCCTTGGGAATTCTCATGGTACCCTGAGCCCTGTGCCTCTTTTAGTCCAGACTAGTTTTAGGACCAGCCAAAACTAACTGATTATTACACTAGTTAAATGTGAAAGTGGTTCTTCCTTTATGAGGGTTTTCACACAAAAGAGGGTTTTCAGTCCTATCAAAAACTAATTAATTCTCACAATAGTCAAATGTAGTTATTGCTTTTTCTATTTTTTTCTCCGTTGTTTGGACCCACTCTGCTCATTTGATGTCATACATTTTTTGAGTGGGTCCTTTTTGTAATCATAGGGTTTTATTTCCTTTTAATATTTATTTGGTCAGAGGGAGACCTAGACTTCCTAATATGACTGGGTTTTTATCCACACTAGTGAAAAGTGGGTTACTCTTATCAAAACAAATTAAATGGGTATAGATCAAAATGACTATTATTATTATTATTATTATTATTATTATTATTATTATTATTATTATTATTATTATTATTATTATTATTAATAAGTTATATATTATCACTTTTTGGACAATCCTCAATAAAAACACAATTATCATAAATATACAATTTTTAAGTATGCTACATTTCACTAATAATTTGTTTTTTGAATCCTTATCATTTTTAAATATTAATAAAATAATATGAATGATGTATTGAATTTTCATGTCTTTATTAGTTTTTAGACTTCATTTATTTCATATAATATTTTTACTTATTTCTATAATTAATCTTTAATTTTGAAATATTAATATAAATATAATATAACAATTAATATTTAATTTCTAGTTATTAATATTAACATGATATCATGTAATATTTTTATACCATTTTTATTTATATAAATTATATATTTTTTACGTTATATAAATTAATGAAAATTTTACTTCTTAAAATATTAATATTTATTTTTATATTTTATTATTATTTATTAATAAAATATTTATAAAATAATTATTTATTTCAATTATTGACTAAAGGATGTATTTTTGGGTTCTTTTAAGAAGCCCTTCTTTACTTAACAAGTCTAAGCTCTTGTATGTGTTCTTTGCAGATGATATCATCAAAACCTCCAATCTTAAAAAATGAAAATATTCAATAGATCACTTCAAAACTTAAAGTGTATTGCTCTACCTTATGCTCTTTAGTTGCATACCACATGTCCTTTATAATTTGTTGGCATGAAAATCCTTCTAGTTGGATACTTCAGTTTAGATGGGCTTGGAAATGTCCTTAGCACTTGGTCAAATATTTAGGTATACCTTGCTATCTTTCTCTTCCTTTTAAATAAATGTGGGACTAGATATGTGTGAAGATAAGCAATAATATTGAAAAATGGAATGGACATTTACTTTGTGTTTAGAAGAATATAATTTTGTTAGAAAATCCTCTCATCTTATAGTACTTATTAGTCTTTTTATTGGTTATTCAATAGACACCTGTTAACAAGCATCATAAGATTATTAGGGATTTTTTGTAGTTTAATGAAAAAGGGAACATTCCTCTCATTCTTTCTCTATTTCTAACTTTATTTAATTTCTTTTTTTGATTTTCTTGTACTATCAACATAAAAATACTTAAAAACTTAAAATACCCCATCATAAAAATAGAAAAGAAAATCTTTTATTACATAATGATTATCTAATATTTCAATTATTTTATTACATATCATTGAATGAGTCAATGAAAAAATCATAGCAACATAAAATCTTGCAAAAACCCATAAATAAATTACATTGTAAAATAAAAAAATAATAACTCTCATACATATATATAAAAAATATTATAATTTTATATATCCACAAAATATGATACATTTAAAAACAACAAAGACAATAAAAAGTCTAACTTCGAAGAGAATATTTATAAAAACAAATCCTTTGTATGAGCTCAAAAACTCATCATTATCCCTTAAGTTGAGTATGAAAATACAAAGGCAACATGAAAGTCAATGCTGCAAAATATCTTTAAGCCATAAGAAACACACAAAATATTTATTAACCCAATACCATCTGAAAAAGAAGGGAAAGTGGTTCATGATCTGACATCGAATATTTTCATCAGAGGGAAATCCTATGTAGAGGCATTATACCCATGCACACAAGCTTCCATGGGGAAATAATCATGTCTAATAAGTAGAAGGGCAATGACATAGTAGAGCCTCCCTTATCCCTGCATCTCGTCCCGGCAAACAATTACAACTTAACAACCTAGAAGTTGAAAGTGACCATTCAAATGGAATGAGGCATATTTTATAAATTATTTTAGCATTAAAATAAGGTTTTGTTAAATGAAGGTTTTAGATATCTGCAATCTAATAACTAGAACTTAAATCTATGTTAGCCATCAATTTTGATTATTATATAAAATTTTATTAAATTGTTTCAAAGGGAAAGTTGAAAGACATATGATTAAGTGGTTATTAATTAATTATTATTTAATATTTAAACCATGGTATTATTAATTATTGATTTAAATAAAAGAATATAATTCAAAGGTTGATTATGTGGTATTTTAATTTGAAGTAAAACAAGACATAGCTTAATGATTGTGTATATATGTATATTTATTTTAAAAAAAAGAATTTATTTTTAAGTTTAATTGAGAATTATGCATTTAATTATATTTGCATGTTACATTTAAGACATGGCTCAATGATTATTTGTATATATGTATATTTATTTTTAGAAAATAATTTGTTTTAAATTTAATTAAATATTATGTATTTAATTATTTTTTGGGTGTTACATCTTAAATATCTAAATAGTTAAATCTGAAGTATTGAGAGAATTTGATAGATTTAGAGATTAAAAACATGGAAGAGAGAAAAGGTAATAAGTAATTAAATATAACATAGTTATACAGAGAGTAATATAATTACAAGAAAAAATTCAATAAAAATTTCATATGAATTAATGACTAATATGCATTATAACAAATTAATAATATAGAAGGTATTAATTTTTATAATATTTACTATCAAGAAAAGAATGAGTAAATAATTATGTACATCTTTATTTTTTTATATTTAAGATATTTACAATATAAATATAATAATTTTTTTATATATAATATAATTAGGAAGAGAATTTTCAATGTATATAAACAATAAAATTTAAAGAATTTTAGGACTTTTGAATCTTTAAAGTTAAGTTCACTCAACTTTTTCTAAGAAATTGATAACTAGGGATTGTCATTTTTCACACTCGTTAAAAATGAGTGATGCCTCTATTAATTTTTTTTAATTAAATTTGACTGAAATACAAAAATAATGTTATTACGAAATTTTTACACTTAACCACTACATAAAATATAAAATGTTATTTAAAGGGTGTTGACACTAAACTTCAATGAAATAATTTTATAAATAAAACATGTGTAGGAAAAAAATTCAAATAATTTCTTTTATAAAATTTATTAAAAACAATTTTCTATTTTTTTTTATTAAATATATATTTTTAAAAAATTAATAAAAAAAGAGACATCTTAATTTTTCTAAGAACCTTAAAAAATATAGCTTACCACTTGAGCTAGGAACAATATACAGTCATGTAATGCAACATTTGACATAATTTGATTTAGGACGTTGACGGATAATAATAAAAAAATAATTAAATTATTTGAAAGAAATTAAATGTTTCGAGAACTTAATTAATTTTTTTTTTAATTTATTTATTTTGGTATTTTGAAAATTTATTAGAAAGAACAAAATCCGATGAAAATTACATATGGATATGAAAAGTGCATATACATCAGATATATCTCACTTCCGTCTCTTCCAATGCTTTTTTTAATGCCCAACAATGGTTTTAGAAGTTGTAGCCACGTTTTAGGGCATATCCTACCTGCCATACGAAAGTTTATTAGGTTAAGATTTTTTTAATGTATTTGGAAGAGTTTTAAGTTTATGTTTTGAATATTTTGTAAAAAATAATTGTGTGAATATTTTTTGAATTAATATTTTTTAAATTATTATTATAATTTTATTTTTTGATATTTAAATTATTCTAATATTTTTATAATAAAATTTGAATATTATAAAATTATTTTTTAATAATTTTAATGATATTTTAAAAAGTTGAAATGTTACATGTAATTTTAATATGTTAAATTATGTTTTGTGAAGATTCAAAATTTAGTACCAAATATTTTTAAGTTTAAATATAGAAGTTTTTACATTTTTGATACTTTTTTTATTATTTTACATAAATATTTGTAATTTTTTATGCTTTGCACATCTTTTTCACATCTTAATGATATTTTATCAACATGTTTTTGACACTGACACTTATACAATCTATATTATTTATTAAAAGTTTTCAAAGATATTCAACATAATATATAATTTCTCAAAAAAAATTACACACATTCTAATGCTTTTTAAAAATACTGAGACAATGATAAAAGAATTACTAATGCTATTTAGTGGTTCTCAACACTAGAAACATATATATAATCTTATAATCTCACAGAAAATGCTCTCAATATTTTTATTTCATACAAGTTTATATAAAAATAATTTTAAAAAATAATACTTATAAAAAATAATATAAAAATTTGCAAATGATAACAACAAAGTCTATCTCAAAAAATTAGTACACATGTACATGCATGCATTAAAAGATAATTTAATGAAATCAATAAAATTCTTACCCACTTAGGTATATAAGATTTTGTAAATCTTCACATGAATCAATTTTTTTACAAGCTCCAAGATTTAATCTTATTGATCTCAAAATTATACATTGAATTTTATTTCCACTAAGTTAACCAATAAGCATTTTATTAATGCTTTACTTAAATAATATAACAATGGTGCCAATATATTATTGATCTTTAAAATAAAATGAAAATTATATTTATAAATTTTTTTAACTAGTAATCTTTAATTATTTTTTTAATCATCTAATAAGTTACTTTATAGACTGTATATGGAAATACCTATAAAGTCTTAATACTAACTTATTTGGAAATACATATAAAGTCTTAATACTAAATTATTTTTTAACATTATTAACTGACTATTTTTTTTCATCTAAATGGGTGTCTGCATGCTCTTTATGTATTTATTTATTAATTTAAACAGAAAAAATTGAAAATGATTTTGTAAAAAGTTTTAACCTATCAATTCACAAAGAAAAATGGAAGAATAATTAAATTAACAATAATTTTAAATTATTTTTAAAACAAATACATAAAATTACGACATGTAGTATTATTTAAAGTAATAAAATACACCTACCCCATAATTTTTTCAAAATATAACCACCTAAAAACTCATAAAATGATAGCATACAATAGACAATTACAACACAAAAAAAAGTGACACCAAAAATTAACTTAAAGATTGACAAACAAAATCCATTTAATCCAATGACTCCGTAAAACGATCACATGACACAGGTAGTTCAACCATTATATAAAAAACAAACTATTAAAAAAATAAAAATAAACATAAATCCAATAATAATGTAACTATAAAACTAGAGATGCACAATAATGTAACACATAATCATTACCTAAAACGTAAAGAAAAAAAACAAAACAGTAAAAAGGAATCTAAAATAAAATTAAACTGAAAATGTACTAAACATTTTCCTTTCCCAAAACAAAAAAATATGACCGAGTTCTATAGTAAGAATTTAACTATTTTCAATCTCTTTCTTTTACTTTGCTTCTTTACATTTTAAATTGAAAAATTAATCTCCTTAAATTATTTTAACAATTAAAAATTTGATACTTTCACCTTTGTTATGACAATTTTATGACGAAAATTTAACAATTTTCAATTTACTTATTTTGGTTCTTTACATTTTAAGTTGAAAATTAAATCTCCTTAAATTACTTTAACGGAATTTAATCGTTAATAGATGGAATCTTTTCACATCTATAACGATTATTTTAAAAAGCTTAAAACTTGTACTCGATACTTCCAAAAATATGTATATATACTTTTAATCATTTCTTTATTCTCTATCCCACTTTAATATAACTTACCTTTTATTTGTTTCCCAGCCGCCATTGTTTACTTTATCTACTGGAAAGGTTGCCTATGTCTTGGTTTTGTTTTTCTTACCCATGTGTTAGAAGGGTCAGTTGTATTAACGTTCTGTTCTGTCTTGCCAAACAAAGCCTTTTCATATAATATTACTGCAATATGAAGATCTCAGATATGCTTGTTATTTTTTCTTAAGGAAGAGCAATGTATGATTGTGAGTGGGCTTTAAAGCTAGTGCTTGTCTGTCTTGAATGTTTCCTTAGAATTGTCCATTTATCTTAGGTTGATGAGGACAAATTAAAAGCTATAACACAAGAATAACCCGTTTCTCTTTTTAATTTTAATTTTATTTTATATATTTCATTGTTTCAAGTAAGAATATATTAAAAATAAATAAAATTTAAGATTATTCTTTCTTCCAATAAGACAAAAACAATACCTCTTGATAACATATACAAATGATTGCAATCGGCTGGGAACATGCATAATAAATGGCTAGTGCGACCGCGGTTTAATAATCTTATGCAATCTCAAATCAGTGGAAGAATAGATTTATGAAACCATTCACAAGGCCTAACAGTATATAGTTTACTCGTTAATATAGTAAAATATATATACTTCACATTAAATACTGCCGCTCACAAAGAGATTGCAGATTTTAGGTTAAATTTATCTATTTGCCCCCACTTGCAATTCCATTGTTAACCACAAACAGTATGTAGTACCCAGATGGAGCTGTTACCGAATTTGGAGGTGCCGTCACCCCTGCGTTATATATTCCTCTTACTCTTTGGTGAGTATTTGATGAGAGAACCAGAAGCCTCTAGTTCATGGAAAACGAGTGAGTTGTGAAGGAAGGCGCGTAAATATGGAACTCAATATTGTTGGGAATGTAATCGAACCTCGTTCCATAACCAACTGAAGAATGAGATGAGTGGTTAAGATGGGCCGGTAGGACTGATAGGAATTGTCTAGATAATAGGACTGTAAGCTTCCAGACGGAGCTCTGTGGGATGAGTGGTTTCAGACAGAATGTATCCGACGTGGGGATTCGATCCCTCGACGAAAATCCGTCTATCGGGCCGAACATTTGCAGAGGAATGTTACATTCGGGGAATAGTGGAGGCTGCCAGTGTGGAGAATCGAACCCCTGGAACTGCAGCAGGTCTATAGAGATATGGAGCGAGAGCCAGATTCCTTCCCAGCTCCCAACCGGCGGTTCCGCTCTCTGCTCCATTTATAATGAGAATCTTTACATTGGGAAGAATCAGCATGTCTCCCATCACCCTCGGGGCGGGCATGTCCTCCATTGCCCAACCCGGATTCGAGTCCGTAATAACTATTCTTGGGCAGCTCTGAAGAGCAGAGACAAAATCCCCGGCGTTTGCAGACGCAAAACCGTTATCAGGAGCGCCACCACAGACAAGAAATTCGACGTTTTGAAGCCGTCGGAGGCCCCCAGCAGCAGCATTGCAGATGAACCGGACCACGGGTAATTCGTCGCCCCACCAAGCATTGTGGGAAACGTTTTCACCACACGGTTTCTTTTGTAGTCGAGCAATATCGAGTCCTTGTTGGCAAAGACCAACAGGTTTCCATCGGAGGAGAGACGAAGAAAAGGTACAGGTTGAAGGAGTGCATGATCGAAGCAGTCAACTTGGACTGCAACTTGTTGATTACTCGCTGATAGTTTAGTTCTAGTTCAGTTTATTTTTAATTTATTTTTTAAGACTACAGTTTGCATGATCAATGCATGATGTTTTTATTTTTAGACTGTTGTTTAGATTTAATTATGGGTAGAATATTTTTTAATTATTTATTTTTAAATATAGTGCTGCTTTGTTATATATGAAAATGATGAGCTATATTTTATTATAAGGAAAAAAATCAATCAAGTCTTTTCTTTTGGGTCAATATTTTTCTGAGTTCATATATTGTTTACTTGAGCAGCTGATTTTTTATTTTATTTGTATTTTTTTTAACAGCTTTCAACATATTATTAGAGATTTTTTTATTTTGTTTCAATTGGTATTAGATACAGGTTGCAGAATTGAAATTGTTCAAGGAGCAATTAAAACTTATCACTTATCTCCAAAATGACAAATAACAACAACTTTCATTCCACCTTTCATTGTTTACAAAAGACAACTATGATTATTGAAGTGTTAAGATGAAGACCCTATTATTGTCCCAAGATCTCTGAGAATTAGTAGAAGTGGGATACATAGAACCTACACATCAGAATGCTCTAAATGATTTGACAACAAATCAACGAACTCAGTTGAAAGAAGACAAAAAAGACAATCGAGCACTATTTACTATCCAGTCCGCATTGAATATTTCAAAAAAATTCCGTATTATTGGTATGATAAAATCAAACGATGCATGGGAAGCTTTACGAATTGCATATCAATGTTCTGACAAAGTAAGATTGGTAAGAATTCAAAACTTAAGAAGAGATTTTGAAAATTTAAGGATGAAAGACGTTGACTCTATTCAAAAAAAAATTACTAGGATTCAAGGTGTTGTGAGTCAGCGTAGAACACAAAGGGAAGCAATTACTAGACACAAAAAATTGTAGAGAAGATATTGAGATCTCTTCTTCCTAAATTTGATTCAGTGTTGATAGCTATTAAAGAAAGCAAAAATCTTAGCACCTTCAAAATGGTAGAGTTGGTTGGTTCTTTATAATCTCATGAGGAGCATATGCAACGATCTACGAAGAGTTTAGTTCAAGCACTCCAATCTATAGTGAAGGTCGAAGACAAATCAAATTCTTTTTCTAAAACAAATAAATCTCAAGGGGAGCCTTCTAATAATAGAGGACATGGTAGATGAAGAGGAAGAAGCAATAATAGAGGAAGAGGAAGAGGCAAAGGTTTTGTAAATCGGAGAAGCATCCAGTGCAAATATTTTGAACGTTATGGTCATAATGAATCTGAGTGTAGAAAGAAGAGATCTAACTTGAATAAGTCAAGAGTCAACTATACTGAAGAGTCTTTTGAAGATCTCAAGCACTCCACCTTCTTCACATACAATTTGGTGATAGAAAATTAAAAAGATGTGTGGTTCTTGGATAGTGGGTGTTCTAATCATATGATAGGTAAATCTAATCTCTTTGTCAAATTAGATGCATTTGTAAAAACTCAAGTGAAATTTGGTGATGATAAAGAGGTTGATGTGATGAAAAAAGATACCCTTACTGTAAAAACTAAGCAAGGAAAAACTATTTACATTCATGATACTTTGCATGTGACCAAATTACAACCTAATCTTTTAAGTATTGGGCAACATGTAGCAAAAAATTATAAAATTGTGATTGAAGACAACTGCTGCAAAATATTTGATAAATTAGTTAATTATCATCTTGTATTAAATATTTCTATGATAGATAATAGGTTATTTCCTCTCACATTACATTCTACTACCATGCATGTCTTCAAAGAAACCACATATGATTCTTGGTTATGACATCAACGTTATAGACATCTGAATTTTCAAGGATTAAATTTACTTCAAAAGAAGAATATGATGAGATGACTTCCAACAATTCAAGAAAAATAAGAAGTTTGTTTAGGGTGTGCACTTGGCAAGCAACATCGATATTGTTTTTCGATGAACAAATCTTAGAGGGCAAAATCTCATCTAAATATTGTGCATGTGGACATTTGTGGTGCTATGCAAGAGGAATCTTTGATTAAGAATCTTTACCTTTTGACATTCATTGATGATTTTTCTTGCCACACATGGATTTATTTTCTTAAGCATAAATCTGAAACTTTTGAATGCTTCAAAAATTTTAAATCTATCACTAAAAAATAGTGGGTATTATCTTAAATTTTTTAAAACAGACAAAGGGGGACAATTCACTTCCAAAGACTTTTCTAATTTTTATAATAAAAATGGCATCAAGAGACAATGTATTGTAGCCTATACCCCCTAACAAAATGGTATTATAAAAAGAAGGAACCATACCATTATGAAAATGGCATGAAGTATGTTGTTGTCAAAAAATATTCCAAATTAGTATTGAGTAGTGGTAACAACAGTAGACATCTTGAGTTAATACCCCATAAAAGAAGCTCACAACATCACTCCAAAGGAAGCTTGGAGTGGTCACAATACTTTAGTGGCTCATCTTCATGTATTTGGTTGTCCTACATATGTTTATATTCTAGTTTAGAATCAAAAGAAGTTGGATGCAATATCCCAACATTATATATTTCTGGGATATTCTAATGCAATTAAGGGATACATATTATTTAACCCTGACACAAACAAATGGATTATTAGTTGGGATGTATTTTTTGATGAAGTGGGAGAATGGAAATGATGAAAAGATGCACAAAAAAAAACACCGCCAGTAATGATGAACATAGAAGTTGGAAGTGTTATTCCTCTCCCTACAAGCTCAAGTGAAATTTTAAGCCCCAATAGTAACTCAAGATCGATTTATCCAAGCTCAAGTTAATTAGGTTCATCTAATAACACACCTTTAGGTGATAGCTCAATCCCAACATCAAGTCCAAGCTCTTTAATAAAGGTACAAATTTTAAATGAAATTTATCAGAGAAATAATATGATTCCAATTGCTAATTCTGATTTGCTTATTAAAATTCAAGTTGAACCCTCTATATATAAATAAATAGTAAAAGAAATGATATGGATTGATGTTATGAATGATGAGATGCAAGCAATTAATAAAAGTAATACATGGGAATTAGTGCAACTTCTAGAAGACAAACAAGTGATTGGTGTCAAATGGATTTATAAGGTGAAATATCATGTTGATAGTTTTGTGAAAAGACACAAGGAAAGACTAGTTTCCAAGGGATTTGCACAAATACCTAGAGTAGATTATTCAAAAACTTTCACTCCAATTGCAAGACTTGATACAATCAGGATTTTGTTGGCTATAGTTGCACAACACAAGTGGCCAATAGATCAGATGGATGTAATATTGGACTTCCTTAATGGTTATATAGATGAGTAAGCCTATGTGAAACAACCCATGGGATATGAAATTCTAGGTAAAGAATAGTTGGTTTACAAGTTAAAAAATACTCTCTATGGGTTGAAACAAGCTCCTTATGCCTGGTATGCAAGGATTGATAGTCATTTCTTGAAAAAGGGATTCAGTAGAACCCATTCAGAGCCAACCATGTATGTCCAACCAATTGGTAATGATATTCTCAATGTTTTTCTTTATGTTGATCTTATTTATACATGTAACAGTAAAACTCTCATAGAGAATTTTTAGGAAGAAATGAAATAGAAATTTCAAAAGTTAGATTTGGGACTCATGCATTATTTTCTTGGAGTGGAAGTGCAACAACAAGCAATAGGTATTTTCATTTGTCAAAAAAAATATGTGGTTGATTTATTGAAAAGGTTTAGAATGTTGACATGCACAGTAGGTGTAACTCCTATAGCCCTTCGTGAGAAATTAATCAAGGAGGATGCAAGTTCCAAAGTGGATGCTACTTTGTATATAAGTTTGGTTGGAAGCCTTATGTATCTCACTACAACAAGACTTGACATTATGTATGTTGTGAGTCTCATCTCATGAGTTATGCAAGATCTGCATGAGTCTCATTGACGTGCTACAAAAGGAATCCTACGGTATATGAGTGGTACACAAAATTTTGGCATTCATTATTCTTCCAATGAAAAATTTGAGCTAGTTGGCTATATAGATTTTGATTGGGTTGGTTCAGTTGATGATAGAAAATCTACATTTGGTTACGTATTCTCACTTGGTTCTAGAGTTGTATCTTAGAGTAGTAAAAAGTAGGTAAATGTGGCTCTCTCTTCAGTGAAAGCAGAGTAAATTGCAGTAGCAGCAACAAGTTGTCAAGCAATATGGATTCCAAGGATATTGGAGGATTTACATTTGATTCAAGGGCATCCAACTACACTTTTTTGTGATAATAGTAGAACTATTGCCATGATGAAGAATCCTATGTTTTATGCTAGATTGAAACATATCGAGATCCAACAACCTTTCATTCGAAATTTGGTTCAAGATGGCAAGTAGAATTGCAATTTTATCTTACTTCTGAACAATTAGCTGATATTTTTACCAAAGCTCTTCCTACAACTAATTTTGTTACTTTGTAACATCAGTTGGGACTCATCCCCTTTGATCATCTAAGGGAGATTGAAAGAGTGCATGATCAAAGGAGCCAACTGCAACTAGACTACAACTCGTTGATTACTAACTAATAGTTTAGTTTTATTTTATTTTATTTAGACTACAGTTCGCATGATCAATACATGATGTTTTTATTTTTAAACTGTTGTTTAAACTCAACTACGAGCAGAATAGTTTTTAACTATTTATTTTAAAACTCAACGCTTCTTGACTATATATGAAGATGATGAACAGCGTTTCATTATAAAGAATAAAATCAAGTCTTTTCTTTTAAGTCAATATTTTTCAAATGTCATATATTATTTTCTTGAGCAGCAGGTTTTTAATTTTGTCTGTAATTTTTTTAAACATGTCTCAGCATAAGTATTAGAGCAGCTTTTTTTAAAAAGGGCAGTTTATAGGACCTCTCACCCGGCGTCTTCAACACGACCTCGTGCGAAATACCTCGTCTGCCTCCCACAAAAATAATTCTGTTGTCGGGAAGTATCTGATTGGAAGCATACCATCTATTCGCTGTAAGTTTAGCGTGCTGAGATTCATCCCAATCGCATTCAGAATCAGCACAGGCCACCATTTAACGGACGGCCTTGCCGCCGTCATTGAATCCGCCTGTGTTGACAAAGTTACTGTTTTTAGTAAGTGCGCCGGAAGACCACCGTTTGCCGATCATGACCATTAATCGTGCTTCAGCGCCAGGTCGTTGTCATCGTCTCTGCAACGCCCGTTGTCCAGCTGCATCCGAGTAGCGCTTTAGTCAGTGCGATCAAACATAATCAGCGTCTTTGTGGCTGGTGGTCATGTGCATGGCCGACACGGCGCCATTGTCAATAACCGGCTGCCATGGTCCCAGAGTCACAACCTGACCGGACGCATCCCATAACTGCAACAACAACACACAAAATCCAAATTCAATTATCCTCAACATCATTGAAATATTGTTTTTGAATTTATTCAAGGGTATGCCATCCATATTGAATTGAGATCCTCTTCTAGACGCAGAAACAGAAGAAATTTCACCAGTCTTCAAATCAAATGATAACGTGGCATTATATGATTTTGTTTATCTGTGAAACTCTTGTATGCCACGTTTATATGACTGACTGTTTGAGAGGTTTGTTAAACAGTCGACTTCAAGCAGGCGTCTAATTCGATCATATGTTACAGCTCCATTCAAACACGTAAGAACCTGCATATTCCAGTCACTTTCTCGTCCAAGTATTCTATGGGTCGAACGTCACTGCGATCATAATTTCTTCAATTGAGTAACGTGTGTAAATTGAGCTTTGGAAGATTCAAGTTCGCCGTGAAGATTATATTTTGAAAATGAAAACGGGTTTACGTTTGTATAATTTTTCAATCTCATCATTGGATACGCATCGTTCTCCTCTGTTTTAATAGTTTTTTTTCTGTGACTTTCAATTTTGTTCGGTGCTATGTTCGGCGTCCTTATTCCATATAATCATGTTATTTCATTAACATACATGAGACGTTGATGTGTCTCGTAACGTTCTATCAAAATTATTGTATATCCCTTTTCTATCATATCATTGTCAGCACATTATGAGAACCGTTTTACTGCTCACATAGTATAGATTTTAGGATTATTATTTTCCATGGTTACCAGTAAAAGTGTGATTTAAGCAAGGCATCTGCCTTGTAATACAACGAGATCAATGAGCCGTGTCCTACACTCACCTATCTACTAGTGACTGTTAATTCACATTATCAATTAAATTTATATTAATTATCAATCCATTATCCGTAATCCTATTATAGAATTTCAAAGAAAGGAATTGAAAACCTACACAATTTTTGGTTTTAATTGGCTCCCAATTGTCTTTTATATTCATAAATACTGCATTACAGAAGCCAAATTATGTTTGTTTTGTGTAACGGACCCACAAAATACCCATAAACTAGGAACACCATAAAGTTAAGATATCTTTCACCTACAAAAAATTGTAATATATGTAAGGTTTTAAACAATTATGATTGACAATTGACACTTGCGTATATATATGAAAAAGGCCTATAGGAATATCTATCTCATTAAAATATCATAATTTAAGCATATTTACGTGCTTGATGACAACTGTTTCATATTATATGTTGTTCATACTTTGTCAAATTTTTATTGTTCTTATCCTTCTCTTAATTATTTTAAATTATTTTTCTCTCTTTATTTTTTATTTTTTATATTGTGCCCTTTATCCAAAGTATATATATATATATATATATATATATATATATATATATATATATTGGAATATTTTCAAAGTGTTCAGATTGGCTTTATTCCATTCATCCTTTAATTCCACATTTTCTTTTTCACTTTTCAATATCAATATTATTTTAATATGAATTCAATTTGTCTATAAATATATATGCATTATATTTCATCTCAACATCTAATACATGAAAATAATTCATTGTTCTCAAACATTCGTTAAAAATTTCCTTGAAGCATAAATAATTTTTATTTTTATTTTTCCGTATAGAGATTTCAAATGTTGAAAACCCTATATTAATGTCAAAATATTGATTACTAGGCTATTTTTAAAAATTGAAACAATATATTATAAGTCATAAATATCTAATGTAGAAGGAAAGATGAATGAAAGTAACTCAACTGTAAATTATAAAGAAAAATGAAAAGAGATATAATGTGACAGATAAATTACTATTATTAACTTTCTTAGATTTTGATTTTACTAAAAATGAGGTTTAGAAAGAATTGACAAAGAACTTTGAGAAAATGACATTGATCTATGGTACCAACTAATTTTAGACCATATAGTAATGATCAGACTCTTAAAAAATGCTCTAAAAATGTTAATCCTTGTGAAAGCAGTCAACATGCTCCTAAAATAGTTGTACATGTCTAATGGATATAAAACATCATAAATCCTTTCCTCATTAAATGATAAAAAAATATTAGATATGTGAATACATGCCCATATATGTCAAAATATCTTCTAATTTGTTAGAGTTGAAGTCCACACTTAGATAAAATTGGTTTGTATATTTTGAGGATCTAACCTTAATAGTCCCCATCTTAATTTTCTACAGGTATGATTCTTTGTTACCCAACACTCATACATGTAAACAAGTAAATGTGCATAAACTAGTTCCCAATCTTGATCTTATGAGACATGCATTTGTATTATAAAGACTATATGCTATTTCACCTAATCCATCTATTGTTACAATTATATAACAAATTATATATATTGAAATATAGTATTAAATACCTGACACTGTTAATTTTGACCTACTTTCATTATACATGACTTGTGCATAAATATATGTCTCTTATTTTCCATTCTCTCACAACCATGTATTTGTTATGAGTCTAACCCTCCTATGTTTATATCAATAACCTAAATAAATGTGTAAATATATGTCAAAACAACTAAACATCCTATGGAGACATTTCTAGACTATAATATTTATATTCTTGTCTCTTGGACATAAACATCAAATTTAGGTAGTTTTGTTTATGAAACTATCTTGAACGTGATATTATTGTCCCTCACATAGAAAAAAGTATTTTTAAAATATAATCAATCTCTATGAATCAACCCATTCAACTAGCCAGTCAGTGGTATGATAAATTATCCAAATAAAATCATATAATTAAAAATTAGGTTCAAGCTTCTTCATCCATTTATTACTCATTTTTAACTGATATATCAAGCATCTATAAAATATTTCAAACTAAAAACATTTGCCTTATTCTTCAAAAAGATTAAATAAATCACTAGGAAAAATCATCAACCAAGTTTGAATCATAATAATCCATGTCAACAAAGAAATATTTTAAAGTCTCTAAAGCTATATTAGTATATACATTCATATAGCAAAGGATAAAAATTGTACATTTGCACTAAAGGGAATAATTGCATGTGGCTTGAATTTCCTATGCAAATAACTAAATATGTAGGTAGTAGTCAATAATCAATTAGATGATTTAGGTTAGCTCAACTCATTATACTTTCCAATTTTTTTAAGGTTTCTACCCTTCACAAATGTACTTATGGTTTCAAGGAGAAAGAGACTAATTTATGGAACTAAGCATACAAGTGGACATCAAGATTGAATATAAAGAGGTACTAAAGGAAAGATTAATGGACTATTTCTTCACAGAACCTCAAAATAGTTTAGGATAGTAAGATTAGCCTACAATTGGATTTGTCAATGGTTTATCCTCATCTTTACATTAGTGATCTTATGTGCACAAAAAATTAGTTCAATATCCATGCGAATCATAATCTTCTTCTAACCCTTTTCCATTATCATAAGTTCGTCACATTCAATAATAGAATAATAAAATATAAATACAATCATTTCTTTAATACTTTATATGTTTAGCACATATCCCCTGTCAAATAAATTTCAATATTCTAAAATCTAAATTAATTTAAAATTTATATATTAATTAATGTTGTAAAATATAAATTAGTTAAAAATACAAATATATAATAGAAAATATTTTATTTTCAAAATTGATATTCACTTTGATAGTTTAGGATCTCATGTCCATGATTCATAAATACATAAAACTACCTATGTATATTTTTATATATAGAATTATAAATTTAGATTTAGGGACCTATTCATGCAAAATGGATAAATAAAAATTCATATAAGGGTGAAAAGAACTAAAAATAAATTGAACACTTTCATAATGATTTAAGAAGACTCAAAATAGTTTTGTCAAATTCCAAAAATTACCAAAGACTAAGAAGTGAAGAAGACCGAAAAGAATAAGTATCCCAACACTTTGAATTAGATAAGAGAGAATAAAATAAAGACAGAAGTACATAGCCATAACGAGATAAAATAATAGATGAAAAAATATTAATAATAGATTACACTAAATTAGTGATTAATATGCACAAAATTACAATAATAATATTATATATATAAAAATTAATAAAATTATATTTTTAATTAATGTTCCATTTAATTCTTACTTCATAAAGATGAAGGCGTATTTCAAATATAATAAAGTGGATGATGAAAGGAATGTGAAGATGCATCAAATCATGTTGAAATATCATGCATCCTTATGAGTGAAAGAGGTACATATAGAGACATGTGAATATAAGTGGTAAAGATAATATTATTTTATGGGAGAGGATTTTTACAAAACTAAAGAGCTAATTTCTACCTATGGAGTATGAGCTAGATTTTTTTGAAGAGACTACAAAATTTGAGGTGAAAGAAGGCGAGTGTGAAGTGGTAAACAAAGGAGTTATGCAAAATCCCTATTCATTTTTTAAAAAGAGATATGGATGAAGAAAATTTGTTGAGTTACATCAATAGACAAAGGTTCAATATTCAAGATACAATCAACTTAGTGAGATTACATAAGGTGGGGAATATAACCAATATGCTTGTGTGGAATATAAGCTATATTTAAGGTATGAAAGTGTGTGAAGAGTAAAAAATGGGTTCAAGAGTGGTTGAGGGAATCTATTCTATGAATTTAATCAATAGCGGAATGAGGAAGTATATTAAATTTATCGAGTTTAAAATCAATAAGAAAGAGGAGGATCCACCTTTATAAGAGGACTAGTGGGTAGCTATGATAAGGGATAGGAATAATGTTCACTATGACATGGTGTAGTTGTGGATAAGGTTTCATCATGATTCTAATTTTCATTATTCTCAATTTCAAGATGAAAGGTGGAATGATGGTAATGTGAAAGTTATACAACCATATGTAGAATTTGTAGCACTATCAAACATAAGGAAGAAAATGAATGAGATATTTATTAAAAATAAGGAGAGTCTTGAAGATTAATAAGAAACATTATATAAAATACCAAAGGAGACACATTTTAAAAATCAAGTGAAAAATGAAAGTGATGCAGGAGAATTCGAGAGCTTGCCTACCTATTCAAACTATTCAACCACCATTGTCAATTTTATAATTTACATTTAAACTAGATATTCACATTTCCAAAATTTTAAATCCCTTATAAATGTCGTGGGAATATTAAAATAGATATTGGAACACATATAAAAGAGATAGGGATTCTCCTATAAGAGGGAACACCTATTCAAACTTAGAAAATCTAAGTGAAATTGTTGAAGAAGGCTTAAATTTTACATATTATAGTTAGGGTCAAAAAATTTAAGAACAACATGGGATTGGTGATAAGGAGAGTGAAAAAAAATTTCAAACTTAAAAAAGAGAGAGCTTCTCATGATAAAATGGATTTAAACCAAAGACAGAGTACAAAGATTTTTTTTGGCATTATTTATAGTAGTCAAGGCAACACACATATAGAGAAAAAAATAGGAGGGTTTGGGATACAAAAGGGAATTAAGTTTTGTGAATCTTAATAGGTTTTATTAAAAGGATACATTGTGACTACCTTAAAAGGATGAAGCTAATAAAATTATGAAGTCATTAACATGTATGTTTTTTAGAGTGTCTAGGTCCAAGTAAACACAGAGTAGTATTTGCATAAAGTTATATTGTATATGATAAAGATAATTACAATGTATTATATTTAATATTATTAAGATATAATGAAATATAATGTTATTTTTGGCTGTTATTTTTATGTGTTTTGTTTTTATATCCATGTGTGTGAAAGTGTGGTTGTCAAGTAAAGCTAAGGAGGTTGTAGGTTGTAGGTTGGAGCATCCATTCAATTGGAATCTTTATCTTGAATAAAGTAATAATAAAACAAAATATATATATCCAAAAATATAATATACTTCAATTTTAGTTCAATATAAAAATAAAAATAAAATAATAAAATGGTATAGAGATAATGAATAAGGAACCTTGTAAAAACTTGGAAGGGCATAGTGTTGTTAGTGGGACAAAATGACCTCAGTTAGACATATCAATAATAGATTGAATGTAGGTAATGAAGGAGGCAGGGGTCTACAGATGTACAAGATAATAATTGTTAATTTGGGAAGGCATAAAAAAAACAAAATAAATATCTATTTTGTCTTGTATTTAGAAAATATAGAGTGCATAAAAAAGATGATTAATATTATTTAAATAAAGACCCTGCACATAGTCTTGGAATACAATTTATAGTTAAGATACTTCCATTATTTGAAAAAGTGTTTCCACTCCAAGGGAGATAGTGGGTGAAATAGTATTTAACAAGGTTATATATTTCAACTGACATATTTACATCCTAGATAGACATTAAAGAGTTGAAAAGTAGCTCACATCTAGGAAAGTTTAGGTACAATCATTGTAAATAGTGGCATAGAAATATTGATATTGACCAATCATTTTAATCTTAAAAAGATTGAAACAAGTCTTTAAGTTAGTATAACGATAGTGGAGTTATGTTGTTTTTCTCTAACGTTTGGATGATAATTTAAAATCTAAAATCTTGCTTTTCCCCTACTAGATTCAATTAAATAAGTTTTTAAATTTATTTTTTATGCATTTAATATCAAGTTTTCTTCGTGTCATTATAATTCGATGTTATTCGGCCTTCACTTAGCTTCAAATGATAAAATTGATTTGGAATTCATTGTGATAATTTATTTATGTATCCTTTGTGAGGTGGTATTTGGTTATCTGCAAGCCTTTCTTTGTTTAATTTTAAAGTTTTTGAGGAATCGACTACTTAGGGAGACTCTAGTTCCTTTGGATCTCTGCACTAAAACTAGACCATAAATAAAGTGTTGCAATTTTGGGGTTGAAAATAGAATCTCAAATAATTTTAATCTCCCTTTATATGGTATCCAAGCTAAATATGGTGTATACACCATACCCAAGATCGTATCGGATGTCTTGGTTATTAGAGGGCATTAATATCACTTTAAAAGACTGTTTTGAATTGGATATGCAGATTGGTGAATATTAAGGTAAGGTATTGTTTAATGTCTTACTCATAGATGCATTCCATGTTTGTTTGTTTTTTTGGGAATGCCATGGACGTTTCTATGTTTGTTTTTCTTTTTTTTTTTTTGGGATGCCATGGACGTTTAATAGAGAAATAATGTATGATGGAAGAGATAATATCATGATTTTTAAGATTGATAGATTGAAAATCTAATATCCTTGAATAGAATTAATGGAAAACATGAGTATAAGAGCCATCTCGTTACATGCGTTAACAATCACGTGTTTCTTAAGTTAGGGATAAAAGGTCCTTTTGAAAGGTAAAATAGATTTAATACTATTTACACTAGGAAAAATATGGGACTATCAAGTTTAATATAATTTTATATTTTTAAAATAGAAAATAAAAAGGAGGTTTTTATGAAAAATTGAGGAGGTCATTCAAATATTTGGAGTTAGAGTGAATATGGTATAGAGGTTGTTCAAAAGATAGTGATTTTTGTTTACTAGGTGTTTGGAAAGCATGATAATACCCCAACATGATGGAAAGTCGTGTCATGAAATTATCTCTAAAGTAAAAAATATGGTTTTATCATTTTAACAAGAGTTATGATAATTAATATTAAAATTTATTATCGTAAAGATTTGATGCAAGAGCAATAGTTATAAATAAATATTATATCATGCAATAATATTCACAACGTATAGGAATTTTGGACTCAAACTATATCGTAAAGAATACCTATATCAATCATTAGCATTTCAATAGGTTTATGTAATAAAATTAAATATTTTCAATCATTTAAATAGAGAAATATCTATCTCATAGTGACACTTTTATTTAATCTAGGCTAGAATTTATTGGAAGTTAAAAACTTCCACTCTAAATTAAGTCCTAGTTCACTTGTAAGAGTTACATATTCCATGTAAAGTCCAATAATTTTTTAAATGCCCATTTTGAATGTTTTGAGGCATAAATGATGAAAGTAAATTTATTTGGAATAGGTATGCTGTAGTCAAAGTAAGTTTATCAAGAGAGTTTGAATTCTTTGGTAGGAAGCATAAATGATTAAATTGTAATTTCAGTTTAAAAAGGGGTTATATTGGGATAAGTGTAAAAAGTTGAGTATTAGAATGTAATATGATAAAAAGAAAATATATATAAAGAGAGAGAGTGTGTGTTAGAATAATGGTAAATATAAGAAAAGACTAATAAATAACTTTTCAAATTATTTTTTTATTAATTTTAAATTTTAACATTTTGTAATTATATTGATTTATATCTATTTAATTTAGTAACATATTAAAATAAATTAAATAATTATCATTTTATTAATAAAATAGATTAATGTCAAAATCAATATTGTTTAGTTTTTAATAGTTTAAGAGTTTATGAACATGACCTATTTAATATATATTATATCATTGATTAATAGAATATATAAATATAATAAATTAAATAATTTTTATTTTATTAATAACATAGTTTGATGTTAAAATGATTATTTCTTAGTCTTTAATATTTAAAGAATTTATGAACATAAATTAAAGTGTATTATATGGCTTATTAATGCAGGGTGTTTTACATAAACCAATTTCTTTTAAGCAAACACAATTTTGTAGTGAACCTATGTAGCACATGACTCATTGATGTAGAATGTCTTGTTTAAATCAATATCTTTTCAGTAAACACAATTTTATAATATTGAAATTATAAATTTATAAATTATTATTATTATTAAAATTATATAATATATAAATTTAAGAAAAAATATAATATATGACCTAATATCCAATTACAAAAGGAATTGATATGACATCGCATTTTAATTAAATATTATTAAAAAAATTATCATAATAAATATCTATATCAAAATATAACAAGCTCTAATTTTTTTTTATCTTAATTTAATTTAATAATTATAATTATAAAAAAAAATCTCATAAATACTTTTAAAACTTTTATTTTATTTTTTTAATCTTTCAAACTTCAAATAATAATGTAGAACTATATTTCTTAAAAAATTGAGGAAAAGCTTTCCTTAAAGTTATATATATATATATATATATATATATATATATATAAACTATTACGATCTATAAAGGTTATTACATATAAACAGATATTGAAGTTCATAATGTGCTGCCAATAATATCATCTCTCATCTCCCCACTCCACATATATATATTCAATAATATATACTAAAATTTACAATATAAAATAAATAAATATATAAAAATATAAAATAAAAGGGAATAATGATAGAAAAGTTGGTTATGAACCAAATTAATAGCTATGGAAAATAATTTGTATAATGTAGTATTGAGGGAGAATATATTAAAAAGCTTTGCCGTCTAACTTCTCCCCCTTCTCGCACATGTTATAGTGGAGTTTCACATAAATTCAAGAGTCGTCGTGTCATATTTTAGCCGGTGAAATTTATTATTTTAGTCGTCATGCCACAATCTCCCTGCAATAATGAGTTGTTATAGGCATCTCAAAGAAGAGTCGTCATTTCATATGTCATCTCGGTTGAAACATTTGTGTCATCTTTGCATGCTTTATCTTTTTAGTGTGCATGTCAAAGTACATAACCTACCTAATAATTGATTCCGTTTTCAAATCTTCCAACCATAAGAAAGATGAAGCTAAACTACCACCGAAGCACGGTCAAGAAAGATGAAGCTAAACTATTGGTGGTGGTAAAAACCCATAGCGATGTCGAAATAACCTAAAGTGGGAATAGTATCTACCAGTGACAAACCAGTAGTACCCAAAAAATTGCAAGAGATTGACCTAAAATTTGCATGCTACAACAACTGAAGAAACAAACCAAGTGCTAGGACATTTAAAGCGATTCCTCAACCTTCTATAAAGATGAGAGTGAAACTATTGGTGGTGGTGGGAAACCACTACAGCACCTAAATAAGTAAGTAGGGAATAGAGTCTACTAGTAACAAACCACAAGTACATAAGACGCTGAGGAAAAATTATTAATATATTTATTTAAAAATAGTAAAATATATAAATTTTGACGTTTTTATTTTGGATTTGTCGTTTATTATATTGGTTAATAATTTTATTATTTTTTATATGAATTTATATATAAAATTTGATAAATAGTCTTAATCTAGTTACATTAATATTTTGGACGTAAAAATATATTTTTAGAAAAAAATGTTCCAAATTACATTGTATGCCCAAAAATATTAAAACTTTTTTTTATATCACATTTACTAAAAATGGGAAAAATCCTCTTAAAAAAAAAAAGCAAAGCAGAAATCTGAACTTGGTTCTAATGAAAGATGATATTTATTAGAAACGTAAATCAAGCATGTTGGCTTAAGGATTGAAACTACAACACAAAAATATTAGAACAATCTAGTTTTCCCACTTGTAATTATATTAGGATCTCATCTCAAAACTCTAAATGAGAAATGTTATTTACCCAAAATATTTCAATATGATAAAAAATGAGGCAAATAATTTGTTTGAAAACTTCTTCAAGGACATCTCCCTTGATTTTTCCTTGGAGCAAGAGGAATTTGTGAGCATGATCCTAAATATTATTGATGAAAATCAATATGTAGAATTGATGAGTCCTTTCACAAAATACAAAAACTAGACATCTTTATGGAGCATGGACAACGACAATGTCATTGGTCCTAATGGGCTACCTCTATGATTTTTCAAACATTTATGGGTTTTTTAAAAAACAAAAAATATTATTAAATATTTTAATGAATCCAAATATTTAATAAAAATTATGAAGGATATTAATTACACTTTCCATCCTTTTGATCCCATAGAATTCCAATGTGGATTCTTTGAATAACTTCAATCAATTAGCGCTTTATAAAATTATAAAAATTAATATCAAAGGACTTGGATAACTATCTCCAAATCCAATTTCCTCTCTTCATTTGAGAACAATAATGTGGTTTTGCCTAATAAAGAGAAATGGTGTTGTTATTATGCATGAGTTGTTCCACTCATCAAAATTGAATGAAGAAGTAACTATGATCATAAGAATTGATATAATAAAATATTATCACAAGGTAAATTAT
The DNA here is from genome assembly GCA_037957365.1 of Torreya grandis. Classification (NCBI taxonomy): domain Eukaryota; kingdom Viridiplantae; phylum Streptophyta; class Pinopsida; order Cupressales; family Taxaceae; genus Torreya; species Torreya grandis. Next base: position 749,737 of record JARHVA010007007.1, read on the forward strand.
AATTTAATTCATAAAATACTAAAGAAGTTTAGATTCTCAAAGGAATGGTGTGATTGGATAAATGATGTGTCTCTGTTCCTATGTTTTCAATACTTGAAAATGAAGCCCTTGCTAGATTTTTCAGCTCCTTAAGAAGCCTTCATTAGGGAGACTTATCTCCTCCTCTATCTTCATAATCAAGGAAAAGGACTTGGGTAAAGCGTTGATTGGATAAATGATGTGTCTCTGCTCCTATGTTTTCAATACTTGAAAATGAAGCCCTTG
>JARHVA010007007.1:765000-767500 GCA_037957365.1 Torreya grandis
TTGTCAACTACTACATTTTATATCACTTTTGTGGTAATTTAAGTTACACTTCCTTCTTCCTAGCACTTATTCTCAGTTGTCAAACTCTTGTACTCAATTCTATAACTAATTTATTTTTTTAAGTATTCCTTCTCACAAAACATCATCACACTACTGTGTACCTCCTTCCATGCTTGACTATCCTTTAATGGAGTTAGTGTATGTTTATTTCCATCCTTCTTGATGGTTTATGTGTTGGTTCTATCATCATGCATAGCTCTTGTATCTTACTGCCATGGTCTACCAAGGATGATATGGCACACATCAATAGGAATCATATCACATAAAATTCTATCTCTGTACCCACCAATCTGCAAGTCTATATAGCATTATTTATTTACTAAGACTTGATGACTATTTTGAGTCCAAAAGGCTTTGTAAGGATGTGTATGTTCTTTACTTTAAAATCCTATCTTATTACCATAATGAAAGACATAAGATCATTCTTACTACCATTATCAACTATGAATTTACAATATTTACCTTTACTCTTGCACATGGTCTTGAATAATGTCTTTCTCTATGAGGGCTCTTTCTCCTCATGGATTGTCTTTAAAATATCTCTCCTCATTAGTAAACTCTCTCTTATTTCAAGCTCTTCCACATAGTTTGGTAATGAATCAGTAAAATATCTCCTATTTCAAGCTCTTACACTTGATTTCTATTTTCATTTCAAGAATTACTACTCTGAATGTCTTTTGTACACCCATATAAACTATATCCTACAAACGTATTATATTTGAAGTACTTTCCAACAAACCCACTATTGCCTCTTCCTCTACCATATGATTTTACACCTATGAATCCACAACCACCTCTACTATATTGACTTGAAATCTTAAAATTACTACCAACTTATTTATGTTTAATTTTCCACTAATTTATATTATCTAGCTTTCCTCTTATTTCTTGCTAACCTCTACCTGTATAGCTTCTACCACCTCTCCCTCTATTTTGTTGACTTTGCCTTCTAGTAAAATTTTATTTGACCTTCAATGTAGATATATAGGCCTACTCTATTATACTTGGTGACAATATTTTGATATCATATTGAATGATAAACTTTAGGACATTGATATACCGAGCAACCTTTTCTACATTGTCCTCTATATGTCCTACTATGATAGTTAATTTGTAGAATTCCTATGTGAAATATTTCACTATCATGTCATTTTGTCTCATATTTTTCATCCTCATAAAAAATTTGGTATGATAGTCCTTGGGCATGAATTTTCACTTTATCTTGGCCACCATTCTATCCCATGAAATTATCTTCTCTTTTCCCCTTCTTCTTTCTTATTGCATTTTATCCCACCATAGGAATGCATGACCCTTCAAAAATTATTACTGAAAACATTAACTTATTTGCCTCATTCACCTATTCATAATAAAAATAATTATCCATTATTTTTATCCAATTAGGCAACTCTTAAATGTTGAGAGTACACTCATACATTGGTATCTTCAACATGGGTTTTGATGTCACTCCAAGGAATGATCTTATAAACCTCTCTTCCACTCTACCTTCCTCTCCTTATTATTATGGTTATTATTTAGGAACCTCATCCTCACCTTCACTCACATCACATTTGTTCATATCTCTCCTCTTAGCCAACTCAATGGCTTGCAACCTTGCCTACAAGTTTCTCACCCCAACAAGAAATGCATCAACTACCTTCAACCTTATTTGGGATATTTCTACTCTTCATCCTCTAGATACCATGTGTAATTATTTTTATCCCAATATCTAATAATCTCTAATACCAAATTATGCATAGGAAAACACTCAATAATTCATAATTACCTTGTTTCTTTATGCCAACCTCTTTTAACCAATGTTCATGGGTATATTTTATAATTAAATGATTAAATGATTCACTATTTTTTATTGGTTATTATGACCATTCTCATACTCATTATATTCATATTGGACCCCTTATCTATCTCACCAAAACTTTTCATTACATCCCTCACAACATACACAACTTCTTCCTCTTTAAAAATGAGTCTTGTAGCCTTTTTAGGCCTTTTGAAATTTTACAGACCATTACAGATTAGTTTCAAAAGAATAATAATATTTTATGTCACTTTCTATCTTTTTACCTCTATCCATGAAGTTTCTATTCCTAACTCTACTCAAAAGTAAATTTTTCAACCTCATTTAAGGCTTATTAAGGCCTAATTAGGCTTATTTAACCCCTATTAAAACACAATTCTCTAATATGTATGCCTCTATATTGAATCAATTTAAAATAACTTTTTAGACATTACAAATTAAAAAATTAAATTTTTTGATTATTTTTTATTGGTATAAACACTTGGAAGATGAGTTTTCATATGGAAACCCTAGTTCAAGGTTAATACAATTTCTATGAGCTTGAGAGGAGTAAATTTACAACACTAAAATTTTAAGAAAGTTTTAAAAACTTTTAATAATGATATGGGTCTAATATAACCCTCA
>JARHVA010007007.1:772500-776334 GCA_037957365.1 Torreya grandis
CATTATAATATAGTAAATCAGAATATGATCATGACATCTTATTGAAGTTTTGCAACAAACTAATACACACAACAGAATGGAGTAACTAAAGTATATAAATAAGAAATTGATAAATATGATCAAGAAGATTGCATGAAAAAATCAAAATGGATAGTAAACTTTTTAAAATTAATATTAAGGGAGAACATAATAGTAATTATGAATTCCTTGAAGACACTTCTCTATATGCTCATGTATGGAAAAAAATTAATCTTTCTAGTTCACCTACTTCTTACCACATTAGTTTATACAAGAGCATGAAGGAGAATCAAAGATATTAAATGATAGTTTGGATAATATTCTTAGTTGGGAAGAGATAAAGGATAAATAAATTCAAAATTTTAATATACATTAGGATGTGATAAAGATATGTTTTGATAGGAGAGCCACCAAAAATATTTTTATAATTATAGACCTAGTTTTAATATGGGATAAAACCCATGAGAAAAATTGAAAACATGATAAGTTGGGAATATATCATATTTCAAAAATTATAAGAGAAAATAAATTCAAAGTAAATACCATTGAAGGAATTAGCTTATCATTTATAATGAAAGGTATGCATCTGAAACATTATTTTTAGGCCTCTCTAGTTCAACACTAATTTCACCAAAGAAGTTTTCTTCTTTGTGTTTTTCTTCTACTTTGTGTGTTTCCTTATGTTTTTTCTATCACTTTTATTTTTATTAGGGTATTAGGAGCCTTGTTTTAGATTTTATTTTCAATAAGTGGTTTTCCATCTACATTTAGTTGATAAAGTAATTTCTAACAAATCAACTTCCGTGTAATTATAGAAAAGGAATGTAAACACACACATGAAAATTATTTTGTATAATTTTAAAATAGAATATAAGGTCAAACACCTAATTTATAATTTATCAAAATAGATAGAATAAAATGAATTCAAGCTGAGTAAATTTTTAAATGTTCATTTATTCCTTGGAATCCTATGTAAAAAATGAGATAATAATCAAATTAAGTACTCTGATTAGAAAAGGCAAATCTAGAGGATAGATTTGTTCAAATATTCCATGATGAATTAAAACCTATTGAAATAGCCTTTAATTCTTTAATACTTTTTATTATAATCAATAAATAAAATCATTTAAGTAAAGCCTACCGAGATTATAGATATGTAGTTGGAAATAAATAAATTCCTAGAATAAATCAAAGTTGTCTTTTTTAAGGTTATTGATGTCTAGCTAGTAGTGGATGAATGCCTAGGTAAATGACAAATATGTCTATTTTATAAAATAATTTGGTAAGTGCATTGAGTTGATGGACCTTTTTGTGACATTTTCATGAAAATATAAGAAATGTGTACATGTTATTTTTATGTAGTCTCAGTCATTACCAAGCATAAAATGCATACATGTTTTATATACATAAACAATTGTGCATGTTATAATGCTTATAAATTTCTAAAATCATTTTTATAAAAATAAAAATCTTTGTTTCATTCCTTTTTTATCTCTAATTTATCTCTTCTTTTCTCATCCACAACAAAAACCATGTTCACATTGTGACATATCATTGCCAAGAGGATACAAATCGACAAATGTCAACCACACTCTCTTGAGTTTGTATCAACAAATAGATTATGTTATGATAAAAGAGAGGTTAGTAAAACTAACTTCTTAAAATTTAACACAAAAATTACTAATTATTTTGTATTTTCATTATATTTATGTTGAAATAATTCATTTGTGTGAATCCCATAAAAAGGTACAATAGAAAACCTTCCCAACTATCATAACCCTCCTATCCCTCCTAAAATTCCAAAAGACCGTTGAGGTAGTTAGGATGATTTGGTTGCACATATGGTAAAAAAAGACTAATAATTGAATAAAATTAAGAGAAAGAGGGACCCTCATTAAACCGTCACCCATTGTACTTCATTTAAATATAGTTTAGAGGCATTAATAGACCAAGTTGACTCGATAACATGTCAAATTGACAAATGGACATCTTATAGAAAAATATGTATAGTTTAATATACTGAAAATGTTTCAGTGAATGGTGTGAAGGATAAATAAATCATGAAGACTATTTTTTCACATTATTAAACCATCCATCAACTAATGCACCCCCTCCATTATCTTGTAAATGGTTCCAAATCCACCAGTGCCAACATAGTTTTGATAAGGGATAATTTTTTAGACTGATGGTGGATGGTATTTGATTATTCACCTTGTAAAAACAATGGGGTTCCTTTATATTTTTTTAAGGAAACTCTATTTTAAGTTTATTGTCAATGAAAATACTAAATTTTTTTACCACTCAGAGTTTCAAGGCCAAAAAAAGGCTTGTGTGGAATACACCAGGGGCACATCATGTGCCTAAATAACCTAAAAGATTCCCCATTAAAAATTCACTTAATTCTGAGCTAATCACCTTTTTACTAAATGATTTTATCCATATTGATAATTTACATGCCTAAATAATGTGATTACTAATACCCTATTTTAGTTTCTAACACTTGTACTATCATTGTTGATGCCCAAACACACTATTAAAGATGTTGTGACACTACATACACTGGACCTTCAGATGAGGATGGTGGTTCTTATAGGGGGTAAGATGCTAAGGTTATGTTACATGAATTTTTAGCACATGTGTTTTGTGTGTAGACCTAGACTTCACCTATGTAAGTATTTGATATATTTGACATGCTAACTTCTATATATATTTGTATTTAAAATTTAATAATTAATTTGCATAGAAAAATTAATAAAATAATTGTAATTTTTCATGGTGAAAGAGGAGATGGTCTTGTCATTTTCATATCCATATTTCCGGCCATATATTAGTGCTTATGTTTTTGTTACTAAGCCAACCTATACATATACAAAGGTATTATTTAATTAATATTATAATTCATGTAAATGTACATTTATTTATATAGATATTCTAAACTAGAAATCATATTTTGTTTGTTCATCTGATCATTATAGTAGAGACTCCTCCAAAGATATGGGGTAGGGAAGGGGATAGATTTAAGCATTGTTGTTATTTCATCTTTGTATCTACTCATTGAGGTATGTTAACTTGTAATTTTAAATTTTAAATATGGATTTATTTTAATAACTATTAATCTATACTTGTGCTATGGCTGACATGAATGTATTATATATGCAGGGTTATCTGATGACATCTAATAGTTCTATTTCGATTATTAAAATAGAACCAACTCATTTTATTTATTAATTGCACACTCATGTGTGTGAGGTTCATCCTACCATTGAGCCTACTGGGCATCAGAATAAAATTGAGAAGAAACAAAAAATTATGATAAGTGTATGTTTAAAATTAATTTTGTATCATTTTAAAATTAAATTTTGAACTTGATTGTATCACTAGTATTTAAATTTTCTAATAATATTTTATATAAATGGGTTTGGCTATAGGAAATATATGAGTGTAGCAGGACACATAATCAGATCTTAAAGGAATCTAAGGTATTTTAAGAATATCAATCTACAAGCAAGGCATCTAAGGGAGAGCCTTCTTTGAGTAAGCAAAAGAGAGGGAAGATTTTTGATGAGTAGGACATGTCTTAGATGATTTACTTTTTCATATGCATGTATGACAATTCATGCCTTTTTTTATAAGTGTATGTCTATATGGTGTTGACTCAACATTATATTATGTTCAATTTTTGTATGACTTTATGGCTTATATATATATATATATATATATATATATATATATATATATATATATATAATTTTTTAATGATTCCTTATTTTACAATGTTGAATAAATCACTATAATCAAAAAATAATTCAACTAAAT
>JARHVA010007008.1:0-160000 GCA_037957365.1 Torreya grandis
AGTTTGTAATTTGATAAATATTTCTCATGTGATACCTTTGTAAATGCTTCAAACCTATAATATGATTTTTCATATGCTTGATTTAAAAATATGGATGAATAGGTTAGAATAGAATGATAATGTAGTTGATTGATTTATCTCAATTAGGTGTTTCCTCATTATTTATTAGATGATGAATGAGAAGGCTTAAAATTTATATTTTAACCACATATTTTGAAAATATGTTACAATTGGATTCAATAAGACAAATAGGTTGACCCATGGCTTTTGAATCATTTTTATTTTGATGAATTTTGGAAACTAGACACTAGATAAGGATTTGGACACTACTGGTGGTAGTGTCCATATGTGGGTGGTAGTTTTCATAAGGTTAGAAAATAGGTACAACTATAAAACTAATAGAGAAAGATGTTTATTAGGTTTTAATATTTTTTTGTAGTACAAGAGACCTAGCTCATCATAATGATATGGATACAACTAAGAGCTAACCATTTATGCATGATGAGAAGGTTTAATATGAGCCTTTCAATAGTAGGTAGATTTAAAACTGAAGGATAGATCCTTGATTAATAATTGTCAAATGTAAAAGACTGATATGCTATATATATTTAATTATAGTATCTACATCCCCCTTGATTTAATCTAGTAATACAAAAGGATGAAATTACTAAGTTAAAGGAAAGAAATGTGTATCTAGGTGTGTAAAACACACCTTGCCTTTATTTGAGCCCACTTTGAGTGATTTTTCATGTATGACATGTAATCAAGAAAATGTTAAAATATAAATTAATGCATACAATCTTAAAATTGAGAGGATTAAAAGTCTTGAAAATAAAGAGAGTAATGAATAAGTACACATTTATTTTGATGAAACCATGTTTCTTCTTTCTGTATTAACTTCATAAAGATGATTCCTTAGGAATCAATGGAGTTGGAAAAGGTTCAAGCCTAAACCTTGAATATTTGAAGAGGGAATTTAGATGGTATTATGCCCCCGGTCTGGTGCTAGGATGAGTCGTGACAAAATGATTAAGATCATTATATTTCAATCACATAATTAGGGTATGCATAAATATAATTTGGTGGGGGTGAGTGACTTAATCAACTCATCTAATAAATTTGGTGATATTGGTTAATTTAATCACTCCAATATATAAATATAGTGAATTTAAATATTTAATCACTTGAACCTATAAAATGAGCCAATTATTGTATAAAAAGGCTCGATAACAATACATCTTGGTGTAATCGATGCATCCTGGTGAGTAGTAATAATTGTTAAATTTGATTTTTTATTAGATATCATGGATTATTCACCTATAATATGGATTATATGTCATAAATATTAAAAATATTTGTTTTGAATCTATGTAAAATTGATGAAGTTTATAAGATTCCAACCCAAGTGTATATTTTAATCATGAAACTCAACTAAAGTTTATCAAGTATGGAGGTAATATTTTTATGGCATGACCCCACTAAGTATTTGATATAATGAGTAGGTGTATAAGTTTGTATGTCATGTTTGTATAAAATTTGCCCACTAAAATATGGAAATAATACATAATTTTGTAAGTGTTGAGGTCATATTTTTATGACATGGCCCCATTGAAATTTGGAGAGTGTGAAATGTAGGGGTCATGCTTATATGACATACCTCTAATGATATGCTCCCACCCCTATTTTAAGGTGAGGGACTATAATATATAAGTTACCTTTTGTCAAAAGGATTAGGTAGTTGTATAATCTATGTGTGAATTGTGTAACATATATGTATAACATGTTTAAATAAATATATCAATTATGTTCATAATAGGTGATTTCATCAAGAAACATAGATACATGATAAATATCATGTAAATGTCTAGAGTTTAAAAATACAAGATCAAAAAAAAATCAATTACACACACAAGATCATTCAATGCAATGTAAGGAATGGGCCAAGGATACCTCACACAAGGGACATTTTTAAAATTATGTACAATAAGGAACAACATATTTAAATTTCCAATCCACATATGGTGGCATATTCAAATGTCTAAATAATATATAATATCACATGGGCTAATATAGAAATAAATGTATTAAAATGTTTCACAAGTAAGACAATATAAATCACTATAATATACTCAAGGAAGTGACCAATGTTAATAAATGAAGTATAAGCAATTAACATAAGCATATTATACTATCCCATACATATATGTGTTAGGCAAAATATGTTATGTAGTATAACATATCAAGTACACTATGAAAAATATGAACATGCATATAGACATGTGTAAGCATTATCATATTAAGATCAAACATGATAATATATAAATTATAATAAATGATGTGTAACCTATATCAATCATGATCAAGGAAGGTAGATTCCCCAAACCTAATATATGACATGAGTAGAGGAAAGGTCTAGATTTTGTAAGTGTATAGATCATGTGTTTGGGTATGCATGTATCACATTATAATATGTTTGAAACATATGATTATATAGGAATTAAATTATATGTTGTATACTAACATAAATCAAACAACATAAATTCCAAGGATTTAATAAAATTTGGGGAAAGCTAAATATTTTTATATTTTCAAATTATTTGAAAGTTTTAATATTTTTTAGAATATTCTTTTGGTTTTTGAGAATATTTAAAAATAAAATTCTATCGTTATTATCCCATCAAATGTATAATTATAGGTATATCCAAGCATAAAATATGGTATATGAAACTTATGGTACTACCAAGGATGTTGCATAGGTGTCAATTTGGATCTATATAATATTCGGTATCCTACGTATATGTAATATGACTTTATGGTTAAGAAAAAATAATCAAAGGAGTAAGTGTTAGTGGAACCAATATTTTAGTGTTATGTTGTTTCTTTGGATCATTTTTAACTAGAATAGTTAAATTACTCTAGGTAACTTATTATGTTGTGTAGGCATAGATGAAGTTCTATAGGATACACTATGTGTCTCTAGTGTAAAGGCCTCTCAAGTATGGCCATGTAGTAAATGGGATTGTTTGTTGCTTACCCTTTCTTATAATATTAACCTTGTTAGGTTTTTATAATTAGTTATCATGGAATAATATTATCTTATTCAAGTAGATGTTCAAAAGTAATTCAAGGACTATGATTACCATAGTGGTATAAATGTATATAATTCACCCATTTACTATATAATGTAACTAAATTTATTTTATATATCCAAGTTCATATCGATAACATATCAAATAATCTTGTGTATGGTATAACTAAGAAGGTAGTAACCACATGTGTTGGAAGAACCTTGAAAGGTAAATAAATCTCACCAATAACATGTTTTGATGTCCCCATTTAATGCTCTAACCATTTTTGTTGAAGTGTGTAAATCATCATGTGCATATTCCAAATGTGTAAGTAGTGTCATGATACATAATTTTTCACTAGCACCATTATAGATCATAAAAATATGTATAGTCATTAGTAAGTAAAGAAGTTGGAGAGATATGAAATAATTTTTACTCATTTCTTCATTTATGATTTTTACTATTTTAGTTTCTAGCATGGTTTTAAGGATCGCATTAGTATGTTCAAGGTTTTTATGGATGTGCCCTCAAAACATAGTATTAATTTTTAACTTATCTTGGTCTATTTTTTTCCAATTCATTATTTTCATGTTCAGAATTATATTATATGATAAACTATTCAACATTTTGTTCATTTTCATTATTAATTATTTCATTAGACATAGGATTTGATATTTCATTGGGCTAAGCCATATTAGTTGGAAAAAGAAGAAGCTCCAAGTGTTCAATACAAATTCCACCTAATATATGGCTATACCTACATTTCATATAGATAACATAATAGATATATATATAAATATTAAATAAAAACCTCATGATGATGAATACCCTAGGGGAAGCTAAGATTTTCATAAAGAGACACAAAGGTTGGGTTCACCAAATTTTTAACCCTAAATTTTGATATTATTTGGGATATAGGATCAATAATATATAAATATTATAAGCACATGGGTAATAAACTAATATATATCATGCATATTAATATAAAACATGGATAAACAATATTCTAAATTTATACAAGTAATATTACTATAAATAGTAAAGTACAGTTAGTGAAAGATATTACAATAAATAAGAAACAATGGTACTTAGATGATTTACTAGGCACATGCATATCTAGAATAAAAATAGGTGTAAAATATGTAGGATTAGTATTACATATGAGTCTTATGATTTTTTAAATTACACTTATGTGTCTGAAAATACTACCATCAGATATGGACACTATTGTCAATGTCAGTGTCTAATTATAATGTAAGTGTCTAATAAGGAATAATAACTATATTTGTATGTGACTAGATTCACTATTTTGGGTTTTATGTATGCTTTATACTAGTTTATTTAGATATGGGATACAATCTATTGTATTTTTTTTAATTGATCAAACCCTAGATCTTCACCCTTCTTCACCCATGGAATGAATTTGTTGAAAAATGGGCTACTGGGATCACAATGTGGATATAACCCAAAGATAAATTTATTAATATATATATATATATATATATATATGTACTCAAAATATGTCCTAAAAATTATGTATTTATCCCCTATTTATTGGAAAGTATGTACATAAGGGTGAAATATACTATATGAAGATGAATCCAGTGATCTAGCTTGTAATTTGAAAATTATTTCTCATTGGATGCTCTATGAATGCTTAAATAATGTAATATGACTTATCATGTGATTGATATGAAAATAAGGATTAATATGGTATAATAATTTTTCTTTTATTTTTTTATTTTTTTAGCTTCATTAGGTTTTTTCTTGGTATCTTTTAGATGATGAATGAGAAGGCTTAGGACTTTTATTTATACCACACCTTTTGAAAATATCTCATGGTAGGGTTAAATAAGACACATAGGCATACCCATAGGGTTCTAATATTTTCTATTTTTTATTAATTTTTCTGAATTCACACTATTCTTGGATTTGGACACTACCATCGGCAGTAGTGTCCTTCTATGGTCAGTAGTGTCTAGAAGGCTAGAAAATAGATACATATCTAAAACTAAATGTGAAAGATGTATATGAAATTTTAATATTTATGTGTAGTATAGGATACTTGTTTCATAAAAATGATATGTATTTTAATAATATATAATCAATTATGAATGGTGAGATGGAAAATGTGAGCCTTTTAGTAGCTTAGAGGTCTAAAATTTAAGGGTAGAGCCTTGATTCATATTTGCCAAATGTATAAGACTAAGATGATATAAATATTAAATTTTAGTATCTAAAGTATGAAAAATTCCCTGAATGGATTCATATAAATTAAAATAAAACCCATCTTTTTAAATTACCATAAACTTTTGTATCAAGCATCTATACAAATTCAAGAGCATCCTAGGTGCAAAAAGAATCTTACATTACCTAGGATGATTAAATAATATTTTTTTGGTGAATGTTGTTGTCCAAAATAATATGAGACATTATCATAAATAATTTATTGATTACTTGACTATTTTAAATAAACATTAATATAAAATAAAATCATATGCACAAAAATAAGTAGTCTTTAAGAGAAAGGAAACACAACAATAAGAAGGCTTTAGGGAAAACATGAGACAAATCAATGTGTTGGGGAAGCATGAAAGAAATAAAATTGGGTGTAGTATGAACACTTAGAATAAGGCCATATGAAAATTTAAGTGAACAAAATAATTATTTCTTAGTATATTAGGTTTTATTAATGCTACATAAACCTATGGGAAAGCCTAGTCTAACTTTTGTTAGGTAACATGGATTAAACATTAGTGAGATAAGTTGGAGATGGAGATTAATGCACAATTTATGTTGATAAATATTTGTAATTAATATTATGAAATATTATAGGATCATATAATTATATAATAATAATTTCAATAGAAGAACCATGAATCATTATCTGAAGTTCTCAAAAATTTCAAGAAGTAATGACCTCAATCCTTTAACTTGTAAATGTCATTTTGAATGGGGTTTTTTCCACATAATCATATATGTGATCCTATATAAGTATTCCTTATGATTAATTTAAATAAAGTTATAAATTCATAGGTAGACAACTTATAACTTGAAAATGGGAAAAGTTCTCAAGTTTACAAATAAAAAGAGTAAGTAAGATACTAGAGAGAGGAAGATAGATTGATGCCAAAGGACTAGACTAAGTAGATCTATGGGCTCAATTTATGGATGAAAATATTATACTATCTTATAATAACCATTTTAATGAATAAAATTCTTAATTAGAATAATTTATCATGTAATTTTTAGGGATATGTGGCTAAGGAATCCCTTCATTATACCAATCGATATCAAGGAAAGTTGAGTCTCTAGAAATATTGGTGGATGAAATGAGTTAATATGTTGAACTAGAGGCAAGTAATATTTTTTCTCAATTATATTAAGGTGGGTAAATTAAATTGATTATGAGTAAGGGAGACTAAGGGAGGAAGTAAATATGTTAACCAAGAGAGCTGATAGAAGAGGGGTGCTAGTAGTTGATACTAATTAAAGACTCAAAAAAGTTTTATATGCAATACATGTCATGTAATGACATTTAGATGTCATTATATAGGATAAGGAAAAAGTTTTTTTTAAATGTAAGACCAAAGTGACATTGAATTGGAAATAAAATGTGAAGGAGCCATCAACAATCATGAGGCTGATGAAAAAAAATGGATGCAAGAGAATATAGACTCTTGAAAGATATATTATGGATTGAATGAGGCATCAAGGTATAAGTTAATGCATTTTAGGAAGTCTGAATCCATAATAATTGATATAGTGTCTCACTATAATATATGATTAATTTGAGTTTGATGATGTTAGCATCCCATAATATGTAATGGTGGCATAGACCACATTTAAAGGTCTTCAAATGATATGGTGGAAGTAAATTTAAAATTAATTTCACAATAAAGATAAAGATAAGATAATTAGTGGGATATTTTTAGAAAAATAAAGGGTATTTTTTCCCAACAACTAAAAAAAGGAAAAAAAAACAAGATATTGATTAGCTTAAGGTAGAATCACCTATCTATTAAGGAGTACATATAATAATTTTATAGGGTACCATCAAATTGGACCTTAGTTAATTTTACTAAGACAAAGTTAGGAGGTATTCACTTATTAAAATTATATATTCAATAGGAAATAAGATTGAAATGAATGAATATTATGGAGGATATCCATCAATTTATGATAAAGGTGGATCAGAAGTTTTCATGAAGAAAAAAAAAACATGGGATGAAATGGGAGATTCATGTAAGGAGGATGAGGAAACATAGGAAGGAACCTATAAAGATAAAGTGAGAGAAAACTATCATGTAATACACATATACAAGAACAAGAAGGGATGTGAGGAGTTGATAAAGAGAATTTATGAAAAAGTACATCATACCTATCAATAGGAATAAGGATATTTGGTTTATTAAAGGGAAGATAATTCAATGTAACATGATATCAATTCAAAAAATTAGGACATCCACTATTTTAATGTCCATAGATGTTAGATAAATCAATAAGCAATTTGAGGCTATTATGCATGTGGTACATAAATATGATAAATAATTTAGATATATATATATATATCTAGATCATGGATAAACACTCATGATGAAATGCATATTTTTTATGACATCAAACAACAATATAGAACTAGAAAATAGAAAAAAATAGAACAATTTTCAATTCAAGAGGTAACAACTACAAGTAATCATGGATAGTAGTAGTAATAATAATATATTATAATGTAATATGGTGGAAATTATAGGTTTGAATAAGGTGGCACACCCAAACTCGTAGAAGGTGTCATGGTTTTAGAAGGGTCAACAAGTTTTGGTGATGATTAATGCCTTTGATTTTCAACATAGGTGCATACCAACAAGAGGTATGTTGTGATGTGATGCCAATGGATCTGTGTCATGATATCTTGGGAAGACTTTTAAGTATTATATAAAGATATTAAATGATTTAATTATAAAAACATATCATATTAGAGCCCCGGATAGATATATAGCTTAAATCACCCACCCACTTTAGATAAAATTAGAAAAAAGTTCTCCCTCATCCCATTAAAAGTTTTGGATAAGAGAAGCAAATTGATAGTGTTTGTGTAAAATAAATAATAATATCAAGAAAATGATTCTTAAAAATGGTGAAAGAGAATACCTAAGTTTTAATTATGCCAAAATAAATGTAGGATAAGCATTAATGAATCAATAAGGAATAACCCCTCATGTGTGAACTAAAAGAGATATTATAATAAGTATGTTGTGATGTTAATGGATTTGTGTCATGTTCTCTTGGGTATAACTTTATAGTATTATATAAAGGCAATACAAGTTCACCCTCATCCCATGAAAATTTGGAGAATAGAAGTGTAATGATAGTATCTATTCAAGAATGAACACAATATCACACATGTAATTCTTAAAAGTGGTGGAAAAGGAAACCTATTTTTTAATCATGATAAAATAATAATAAGAAATTTGTGAAGGAATCAATAAGAAAAAATTACTTCTGGGTGAATTGAAGGAGATATTAAAGGAGTTTTATAACATAGTTTTGAGCAACCTATTGGAAAGACTATTTCTAGTGAAAATTACAATTCATCATATTGGTTTAATTCCAAGAGATAGTTTTTTGAATAACTTATCACACCATATTAAACCTAAAAATAATGATGAAGTATATATACAAGTGCATGAGGTACTTGATCGAGGATTGATTAGATAAAGTTTAAGCCCTTGTATAGTACCTGCAATACTTGGGCTATTCAAATGAGGAGAGTAGATCCTGTGAATAAATTGAAAAACCATAAATAAGATTAAAAAAACTTACATATTTCCATTTTATTACATGTATGACTCAATGGATTTCCTGAGTTGAGAAAGATATTTCTCCAAAATTAATTTGAAGAGTGGGCATCACTAAATTAAGATAAGGGAAGGATGTTAATGGAATATATCCTTCAAGTCAAATAAAGGACTATATCAATGGTTGATAATTAAGGATGGTTTTAAAAAAAACCAATATATTAATGAGTTACTAAATGAGGTGTTAACTATATTTTTGGGAAATTATGCCATTTCATACTTGAAATACATGTTGATGTTCAAAAAGACAAGAGAGGAACATGTGGCACAACTATGGAATATGTTTTAGATGTTGTGAAAGAATATTTTTTTTAATAAATTTGAATAAATTTATCTTAATGAAGAAAAAGTTGGTATAATTTGGTTTCTAACATCCAAAAAGGACTTAAAATGTACCTTGAAAAAGTGCATGTAATAGTAGACTAGTCATCACAAAAGAAGTGCATTTGAGGCTCAAATCTTTCATGGACTAGAAATAATTTATAATAAGTTTATTATAAAATTAATAGAATGTTTGTAATGATTATTTAAGTATTGGAAG
Organism: Torreya grandis; assembly: GCA_037957365.1. NCBI lineage: Eukaryota > Viridiplantae > Streptophyta > Pinopsida > Cupressales > Taxaceae > Torreya > Torreya grandis. The sequence goes on from JARHVA010007008.1 coordinate 9,468, forward strand.
GGGATAATATGGTTTTCACATGGAAAATAAAATATTAACAAAGTTTTTAGGAACCGAAAAAGAAAGTGAGTAATGAATACTATTATTGCCAAATTTCAACATAGTATTTGAATTGAATTATAATTTAACTAGTATAACAATTAGGGAATCACTAATCCAAAAAGGAAGTGTGATCATGTAATTTAATGATAATGTTAATGTTGTTAAGATAAAATATTCCATTTATGAATAGGATTTTTATGTTATTATGCAGTCACTAGAGAAATGGAGACGTGATTTATTTCTAAGTGAGTTTGAGCTATACACAAACCATAAGGTGCTATAGTTCATCAATAGTCAAGTGAAATTAAACTAGTGACACATGAAGTGGATTTACTTCATAAAAACCTACATGTATGTGAGAGTATTTTACTATCACTACCAAATTTCAACAAGGTGTTTCAAGTGAATTAATATTTAACTGGTATAACCATTGGGGCATAATTAATCCAAAAATGAAGTGTAATCATAAACTTTAATGATAGTTTGAATTACACAAAGAGAAAATATTTAGTTTATAACTATAAGTTTTATGTTATTATCCAAGCATTAAATAAATGGAGACACAATTTGTTTCAAAAATACTTTGAGCTATACACATACCATAAGGTGCTACAATTCATCAATTGTCAAGGAAAATTAAACTAGTGATGAATGATGTTCATCTAGTTCATATAGTCCTACATAAATGTGTCGAAGTACAGGAGTATGAAGTCACAAAAATTATTTTTATTTACTTAATATAATATCACTAATGGTGATAGATATGAAATTTTAAATCATAGGATATGATTACATGAACGAAATTTACATTTAGGATAAAAATTTCTATGATACATAAATGGAATATGTACAACTAGAAAGTTAAAACCAAAAACTATGGTTGAAATACCAAATACAATAAGGGATGTTGTTGAAGGAGGCATAATTGTATGTACCTAGAGGATCAATGTAAATTTTTTGGATAAGGGATAAGTCTATAAAATCACTTTAGGAGTGAAAATACATTGGTGTAGTAAAAAGAAGGTTACAACTAACTAAAAATGGGTATAGATGTGAAAGTATATGTGTTAAGATGTAGAATATTATATATAGTGAAGGTTAAGAGAAAGAATAAATGGTTTTATCAACCAAAACCAATTTGAAGAACCCATGGGAAAATGCAAGTATGAATTTGTTTCTAGGATTTAATAAATCATAAAGAAGTAATGATTCCATATTTGTAGTGGTTTCTAAAATATGGTCATTTTACCATGTGCAAAAATACAATTGATGTGATGAACATTAACATTTTTATTTAAATAGGTGGTGAGGTTGCATGTAGAATGTGACATTGTGTCATATAGGTATACCAAAATTTTAAATCCATTTTTGGCATTTTTTTAACCCTAAAATATATATTATGTTATCTAAGGTTAAACGAGATAGAGCTACCCTAAGATACAAGGGTGATGAACTATTTATATATGAGGAAAATTAAATGGTAAACTCAGATATAACATATGATGAATTAATTATATTGAGATCGGTTAAAAATAATAAGTACAACTATGCTAGATATGGAAATGAAAAAAAAAACTATATATATATATATATATATATATATATGGTTTTGATGTTGACATAGTTATATATTTAGAACAAGAAGGAATAATAATGGAAGACGATTATGGAATAGTTTCCAAATTCTATATTGAGTGCCTCTAGAGATATGTACACAAAAATCATCCTTAGATGGTTGTGTTGATGAATATGTATAAAACTAATGTATGTGTCTTATACATAATACATAGTTGAAAAATATGTGACCATATAAATGTTTTTTGGGTTGGTCTTCACCTTCACTTTCGTGCATTCATATCTAAGTCATGGACTATCACTCCTCATGAAATTATAAGATCCTAATTCTTTATATTTATAGTGACCTTGGGGAAAATGGGTTAGTAGACACATGGTGTTGAGTTTTCCCCAAATACCCCTTTATCAATGAGTGATTCCTAGAGATCCAATACTTTGAAGAAGGAATCAAACCAATGTATTTCTCCCCTATGTTTTGGTTTGTGTGTAAATCATGCAATATGTGGAAAGTAATTACAATAGTGACATAAATTGTAACTTGTAAAATATGGATATTAGGTTAATTATTAAATAATTTAGACCTATTCATGTTTTTTTCCAATTAATGATATAATAATAGGAGAAAATATAAAATATTTTGCTTTATGCAGTGATTGATTGAATGCTTTTGATAGGTTGCCTTGGCCTATGCTATTATTTTTTAATGTGATGAATGAATGAGGGTTAATATTTTATTTATAAAAATAAATTTGGAGAAATGAATTTCATTAAAATAATTATTATGATCATTAGGTTGCCTTTTATTTCAAAAGTATATGACTTTATGGTACTAGACACCTGTTTCAGGGTACGACACTTACATTGATATAGGGTTTTGGGAATAACACCTATGTCCTAGAAGTTATAAAGTATTGTTTTAAGTATAGATACTAGGATTTGGGGTTCAATAAGTTTCTTAAAAATAATCCTTCAATTTCAATTAACATCCATGAAGCATTCATTCACATACATACATTAGTTAATGCATACACAAGCATCTATGAAAGCAAACAACATAAGAACATAAAATATATGTGGAAAACCCTCTTAGGGGATAAAAACCATTGATACACAGATTTTAATATATTCATATAAGAAAATAATCTAAATTTTAGTTAGGCACCAATCCGACAAGGATCACCAACCCCTTACTAGTCAAACACCAACTCAACAAATTCTTTTACAATTACCAACTTGTATGGAGGCTCCAAACCCTAGGTAACCTAACACCAAATAAGATACCTTGAAACTATATTAAATTTATAACACTATTTACTTAATAAATTTAATATGACCTTCTTTTTCTCTTCTCACTCTTCCATCTCTCTCAAATAGACTATTAGGTCTTCTCTCTCAATTAGCCCTTTCCTTGGCAAAATTAGGTCAAATGACCTTGATCAACACTTGTATAAACATAGTTATATATTAATTTCATAATAATCACACCTATTTTATGATATTTATTCCCTTTACTTGGTTTTCAAAACTTCAAATCATTCGTTCATATACTAAATATTCTAACTACTCCAAATAGGCCTATTAGACCTCTTTATACTTGACTCTTGCTCTCACTAATATTGGTTTACCAAGAAAATAAAAAAAGTTGTATCACATTTATAATAGATCAAAAAATAAATTTCATAAGTGAAACAACCACTACATATTTCATTCATTACCCTTAAGGTCTAAAATCACCATTAGGCCTAATAGAGACCTAATGCAATCAAGCCTTCTCTAAGCACATGTTTCACTTAAACCTCTTGGAATAATTTGAGACTTTAAAAAAGGATTAAAATTTTTAAAAAAATAAAATATATCCATTATAATATCACCTTATTTCCCCAACACCATTTGTATCATTTCACTCCTTGAACCACCCAATTAGGTTTATTTGCCAATATGCCTTCTTACTGCCAAAATGTCTATCTTTCAAATATGAATCATATAATATTTTTTTACATATAACCATAGTAAAAAAAAAAATTTATATAATATCCATGACCACAGGTTAAACATCATGATCATTATAATTCAGCAAACAAGGCAAAAGACTTTTAATTGATCAACTTCATATGCTCACTTAGAACTGCACATAGGCTCCAAAAACCTAGTCAAGAACATTTGAATTTTCACACTTTCATAAGAGATTATCATGCATAAATTTTTTTTAAAATTAACATATTATACCTATATAATAAATTCATGTGAATTTTATTCTTCAAAATTATACAAAAGCACTAAAAAACAACATGCTTACTCACACACAGAAAGTTCCTTGTAGCTCCAAAAACACTGTGAAAAAGATCAAGTCATAAAAAAATTGTGGGAAAATTTTTGTTATTTTTAAATCATCTATAATTATCCTTAATAATCCTTATAAAATATTTTAATAGATGCATTACAATATTCAATATCAATATTGGTCTTACATACCAATCTCAGATCTTCACCCTACACAAACTTCACTGTGTTAGATTGATCATTTTGAGAAAAATGTTTAGCATATTTTTTTACATCACCAAAACATATAAATAATTTAAATATTATTTATATATATTTAAAAATTACCCCATGCATTTGAACCCATCCATAATTATATGCAACCAATCCCTAAACTCTTTCTCGCTACTGCCTAGTTTTCTCTTCGTCTTGTTCATTTGGCCTTTTTAGCGATAGACCAACATCCATGACTAATTTTTTAAAAAATGTCTAAAAACTGATAATAAATCATAACTCTTACACATCTTCCTCTATCTATTTGCATGTGTTGACCTAGTCAACCTTACTACATCAAAATGTTAAGAAATAAGGGGTTTTCTATAGCTTATACTCACTATCATGACAAACCAAAACCATTTATCTAAACTTAAAATAGTAATTTACATGTTACAAACATAAAAATAGGTCAAAAAAACCATTTTTAGCTATAACTAACAAGATATTTCCTATCAAGTCATTATGAGGGTTTTAAGAGGGGTTTAAATAGTTTCCCTTCTTAGCAATCAATCATAAAGGATTTCCCATCAATTAAAAAACCATTGATAGGAAAATAAATACATGGACCTTCCAAAAAATCCAATAACTAATTATTATCTCATGAAAAGGTTTCATGTTTGAAAAAGCATAAGATATTTCTTCTCAGGTTTGTAACACCCCATTTTATACACATAGAGGATCTCAACATCAATTTTCATGAATTATTATTTATGATATGACTTAAAACTTTTTTAAAATAATTAACACAACCCCTCACACCTATATTAATTTTATTAAGAGATCTATCACCTATGGAAATGAACTTGACCCCACATTAAGGCATATTAGGTCTTTTTGCACACTAGACCTTGAACTGCCAATCATACTTAGACCATGATCATACCTTGAAACCTCAATTAATGTTATAATTACCTCATCCACATGTCAAATTAACTCATAACATGCCCACATGCTTCCAATTTTCTTCACATAAGTCTTAGACTGCTTACCTCATCATGCTACCAAGCATGTGCCTCCTCACTAGGTATTCATGTAGGAACTAAGCTTCAAAACCTGAACTTGGAATGCATATAAAGGATTATTTGAATATTTATCATGTTTAAATATATTTTTATAATTTATCATGACTATAATAACAAAACTCACCAATATTTACTATGCTTCATGTAGATACCTTCTCTCAGAGCTAGAATAGGCTTCTTAAAACACCTAATACACAATAGTAACTTACCTTATACCATGATCCTAATTTTGACATGACATTATCTATAAAAATGATTACTAGGGTTCCTTAAAATTCTCTCTAAATAGATATACAATATTTTTCCTTGAAATTTTCTCTTGTTATGAGACTTCTTTGACATATATCATCTCACCATGTATGACCTCAACTCTAATCTTGACATTATTGACATTTGTCTTGACTTTGACATCAATGAAAATAGAAATAATTTAACACTATAAATAATTAAATAGATTGATAATATCCACCTTTGTCATTGATGGAAAACATTTACACAAAATTGATTAGTCATAACTCCCTAAGTTAAATCTTCTTCAAATTGACCTTTCTCCCAAACTGGAACATTATCCCCCTTTTACATTATTGACAAAGGCTCTTCTTATTTGAAAATTATTTTATCTTTGGACCTTAAACAACACACCTTATCTCTTCAAACAAGCTTAACATATATTAGGATCACATACTTACTCTTAAGGCATGATTAGATCCCCTTATTTCCATGATAAATTCAAACATTATTAAGACTGTGACTTGGTTTGATCAAGTAATCATACAAAATTTATATGACCAATCTCTTGTGATCACACCTAAATAATATTCTTGACTAAACCTTGAATATAAAAGTCACCAAAGACCACAAAAAATGCCCCATGACTGAGCATCATTCATGATTCTTTCTTACTATTTGAGTACCTTCATGAAGCGTAATGGAATCAAATTTTCTCTAGAGAAATAAAATAACATAAAATAAAGAGATTACAAGATTTAAATATCCTTACTAGACTAAAATTCCTTCTTGATCCTCTTAGGTTTGAATAGTCCTTTTGTCTTGACCTCCTCACTCTTTTTTTGAATAATATTCTATCTTGTTTTATTAGTCTTGTCTCCTTCATCAACAATTTCAGCTGAGAGAGAGAATTCTTGGCACTTTTATTCATCTTGTATATACTATACCATGTAAAATAGTCCACTTGGACTTATAAAATAATCATTAACCTTACCTACCTTGGTTTTCCACTTACTATCTAGTCTTCTTTCTTATACTCTAGGGTTCTCAACTTTCTTGTTTTATCTTGAGAATACATCCTTATAGTACATTCTAATATGACCAATATTATGAAAATTGAAACACAATATTCCTTTCGATGAAAACACACCATGACCCATACCTCTTTACTGATTAATCCCCTCATATTTCCATGCATATTCATTCTTGGAGGGCCTTCTATAATGCCTTTCTCTATGTCTAAATTGGCTACATGAATAAAAATATCCATTAAAAGGGTTAACATACCTTATAACATTAGTTTTATAGATAGTATTAGCCTTAATTTTGCCAAAACCCTCATTCTTTTATTGATCATTGATTTTATTGATCACATTAGTGTTATTCTTTTGGTCTCCATTGAAACCAAACCCTATTTTATAATTGGCATTATTTTGACTACTTAGAATGTTGTCTAGATCATTGGTGCTCTTTTAAAATATCGTAAAGGACTCAACCTTAATTTATGCCTAATACAACTCACCTCTCAGATAATAAACTTATGTTACATACCTTGTACATTCTTCTTCTTTGGTCTTTGGATTAGCAATCACAATCCTAAGTTGAGTCTCCCCATGTTTGAAAATTTCCTCTTATTCCTTGGAGTCATTGCTTAGTCTAGATTCAAAAAAGATAATTTGATCCTCATAATATTTGATAAGATACCTCATCACCCTATTCTTATTATTTACCATATTTAGTTCTTCTAGAGTATTCATCAACTCAGCCTTAAAGTCCACCTCATCTCCTTCTTCATTTGAATCACCAACATCACTTCCAATCCCTATGGACTCTTCTTGACTTGAGTAGCTTGATTCTTAAACCATGAAGAAAAGTTTTCTAATTTTAGGTCCATTACCTTCATGTTAACTCTCATAATAATTTCTTTCACTCTCATCATATGATCTACAATCTTCCTTGGTGCACAAACTTCTTTTATTTTTAAAAAACTTCTTCTTATCATCATACCTTATAAATTGTTTCTTTCTCTTATTAGACTTGTATAACCTTTTATCATCATCATGTACTTCATCATAATCTTAATAATCCTTACATTATGATTATGAGGGAACTTATTAACAAACTATCAATTATCTCCATAATTGAAGCATTTAATATGCAATTTACCATTATATCTACCTGATCCTATCTTCAACTTTCTTGAAAACATAACTATCAACTCATCATCATCAATATCATATTCATCATTATCTTTAAATTTATTACCTTGTGTCTTCTTCTCTTTTGTATTATTTTCTACCTTGAATTCATCTTCCTTATTTTCAAGTCTTCATTCACTTGTCCTCATCTCATAGGTTGTTAGGGTACCATAAAGTCCATCCATCTCTAGCTTATCTAGATATTGCATTTATTCAATAGTAGATACCTTAGAATAAAATTTGGGAGTTATAGATCTCAAGATGTTTTTAATAATAGTATACTCTTTCAACTCTTCACCTAGACCTCTTATGATGTTCACCACTTTATCAACCCTTAACAAGTAGGCTACAATGGTCTCATCTTCATTAATTTTTAGGCTTTAAAATTATCTTCTATGGGTTTTTAGCTTGACCAATTTGACCATGGATTCTTTCTCATTAATAGTATTCAACTTGTCCACATTTTTTGGCATACATATAGTGTATCACATTCACATATTCTACCTTTGATAGGCCACACATAATACCATTCATTTCTTTTGAGTTATTATCACTAACCTTATGGCCTATTCCATTTGTAAGAGGAATAGGGGGCGTAGTATTTCCATCCAAGAATGATTTCCAAACATCATAAACTTGAGACATCAGATATGTCCTCATCCTAACACTCCAAAATTTTTAATTAGATCCATTAAAAAATGGAGCTTTGCTTTTATAAAAACCACCTTATGTTTTAATAGCCATCTTTGCTTGTTTTATAATCTCCTTTAGGTTATAACACCTCCTTCAAAGGACCTGATATGATACAAAATGTTGTAAGTATATATATTAAGAGGGGGAATGTGACTCAGTTGTTTAAAAACAATCCTTCAATTTAAATTAACATCCCTGAAACATTCATTCACATACATACATTAGTTAATGCATACACAAGCATCTATGAAAGTGAAAAACATGAGAACATAAAATATATGTAGGAAAAATTCTTGGGGGATAAAAACCAATTATGCATATCTTGTAATACACTCATATAATAAATTAATCACAATTTTAGGTAGGAACCAACCCCTTAAGGAGCACCAATCCCATATTAGTCAAACACCAACTCAACTAGGCCTTTAGCAAGCACTAACTTGCAAGGAGGCTCCAACCCCCTAAGTAACCCAACACCAACATAGTTACCTTGAACATATGATCACCTTAAAACACCTATTTCTTACTCAACTAGATATTACCTCCTTATTTTTCTCTTATCACTCTTTTATCTCTCTCAAATAGCCTATTAGGCCTTCTTGCTCAACTAGACCTTTCCTTGGTAGAATTAGGTCAAATTACCTTGATCAACACATGTATAAACATAGTTATATATTAATGTAATATTCATCACACCTTTTTTATTATCTTAAATACCTTTACTTGGTTTCCAAAATCCTATATCATTCACTCATATACTCAATATTGTAACTAATCAAAATAGGCTTATTAGACATTTTCTTTATACTTGACTCTTGCTCTCACTCACATTTGTCAGCCAAGAACCTTGAAATAATTGGATAAACATTAGAATAGATTAAAATAAAAAATTCACAAGTGAAAAAATCACCACATATGTTGTTCATTACCCTTAAGGGCTGAAACCACCATTAGGCCTAATAGAGACCTAATGCAATTAGGCCTTCTCTAAGCACATGTTTCACTTAAACCTCCTTGAAACACTTTAAGCCTCCAAAAATTGATGAAAAAATTAAAAAATGACTCAAATATTCACTTTATAATATCACCTTATGTCCCAAAAACAATTTTTATCATTTCACTCCTTGAACCACCTAATTAGGTCTACTCATCAATAAGCCTTCTTACTACCAAAAAAACTATCTTCAAAATCTAAATCATATACACAATTTTGACATATAAACCTAGTAAAAAATCACATGAATATAATATAAATGACCTTATGTTCAACATCATGTTAATTATAATTCATCAAATAAGGCAAAAGACTTCTAACTTATCAACTTCATATGCTCACTTGAAACTTCACACATGCTCCAAAAACCCAGTCAAAAGACATTAACTTTTCACACCTTCATACTATTTTATCACGATTAAAATTTTTTTAAAATGAATGTATGATACCTATATAAAAAATTTATGTCCATGTAATTCTTCAAAATTATGCAAAAACACTCAGAAACAATATTGTCACTCACACATAGAAAGCTGCCTATAGCTCCAAAAACATAGTCAAGAAGATCAAGTCTTAGAACACTTGTGGGAACCTTTTGTGATCTTAAAATGAGATATAACTATCCTTAATCATAATTATAAAATATTGGAATATATATATTACAATATTGGTCTTAAATACCAATCTCACATTCTCACCCTACATAGACTTCATTGTGTTGGACAGATCATTTTAAGAACAACTTTTAGCGTGTTTATGTGCATAAAAAAAACTTATAAACAATATGGATCTGAGGTATATATATTTAAAAATTACCCCATGCATTTGAATCTATATATACACAATATTTTTAAATAATTATTGATTACTGTCAATTTATTTCTTGTATGAACCTATCAAGTCTCAATCTCTCTAAGTGAATGCCTTAAGAGGTAAACCAAGAATGGGTGGGTAGACTATCGGTGCTTTTTAATATTGTTTTTAATTTTTCCACTTTCCATATACACACTCATATCCTAAAAACATTAACCCTAAGCTTATTATTCTTAGTCCTATGTATTACAATCATAATCCTCTTTTCATCCTTTTTTTATTGCCTTAATTCCCTTTTGGATTATTGATTTTACTAGGTCAATCATGGGAAAATCTATAAAATTTACGGTATTTTTCAATTTTTGGGTTTGTTATACTTTATACTAACCTAGATAAGACCTAGTGAATTATCCTTGAAAACATATAGGGTCGACCAGGGCCAACCTTATATAATTAATGTTTTTGGGAGGATTTAGGGCAAGATCCACCTATATATGCAAGTTCATTTCCAAACATTTATAGAGAAGAGAAGTGAAGAAGAATAAGTGAAAAATAAACATATACTTTTTGACCATTATAATTGATGATTAAATCTTATGGTTCCATAATTTCTTTGGAGATATGGATCTTGTCTTGTGGAGATGTATTTTAGATGCATAGATAGGTTTTGTAGCCTAGTACTGATTTGTCTTTATTATCCTTACATAACACAAAAATATATTGTGAAAAACCTTGGCCAAGGGAGAGATTGAGGCTTGGTAGGTTCATCTTCAAGGTAAGTATTCCTAACTTAATTTCTCCTTTTTAAGAGTAGATAGAAAACATAGATGTTCTTCTCTCTTCCATGCATTAAGATTTCATATACATTGACATGAGTATATGTATTCTATGCATGTTTAATTTAGTTGTTTGTTTTGTTTATATCCCCCCACTTTGTGCCATAATCTTAGATGTGTACCAGATTAGATTTAATTTATTTTTTATTAGGCTTAAGTGAAATATTAAACATTAGCACTCTATAAGTGTTGTTGCATGATTGTGTTAGGATATAGGCTTTGGAACCCTACCTCACATGGTGTATTGTGACATGTGATCCCCTAATCAGGTCTATAAAATCCATAAATTGGTCATGCTCTCATGTAAAAAATGCTTTCCCCATCAAAAGTGTAGGTATGCTCTATCTTCTCTAAGCCATGATCGATTTATAGATATGATGCATTTTTAATTACATACATTCTGGTGAACTTGACATGAAACTAACCCTTTCAAGATTTATTTCACTTTCTTTGATTCTTTCTATCATTATTTTTATCATATATCTATCATACTAGTTCAAATTTATCGACCTAGTTCTAATCTCTATATGTAGTTTTTGAAGAAGAAGCAACAAGATCAACTCAGATGACATAGTATAGGTTTCTAGACTTCTAGATTTCTAGTTCAGACTACTAGATTGACTCAGTTGACCCTATATAGTTTCAAGCATCTAGTTTAGCATACTAGGTCGACCTTGGTTGACCCTATACATTTCAAGCACTTAGCAAGAAGATTCTACAAAGCTTGATCAACCCAGTCAACCCTATTAGTAGAGTTTTCAAGCATATTCCAAGGTTACTAACTAGGAATATTCATTCTCTACATATTTGATCTACCAAGGTTCCTTTCTATTTCTCTATCTCTTTATTTTCTATCTTTCCTTTCACAATTTTTAGTCTTCAAAATTGTTTGTACATAGTCAACTGGATCAACCTTGACCTAGTTTTGTGTTCTATGTGTTGTCTAAAATAACTAAGTCAATCTTAGCTGACCATGTTCATTTTCAAAACTTACTTTCATAGTATAGGTTCAGCCTTGTTGACGGTATTATATAATTTATGAATATAGTGTCAACATTATACCTTGTTTTAAATTGGAATTAATTTGTATATGATAGTAATTAGTTTAAACCTCTCTTTTCTTCTTACTTGCATGCTTAGAATAATTCATATAGTATAATTAAAGTGTTTTTAATTAAATATTTAGTTTTATTATTTATAATTTTTACACACATGACTAAATCACATAATCTAAACAAGAACTTTACCATTTGTCTACCCAAGGCTAACCTACTTGGATTTCATCACCAAGGGTGAAGCCAACTTGATACTCTGGTCAAGTATAAAGAGTGGTTAATGGTATATTATAGCTAAACACTTGACACCCTTATCTTTTTAGTGTATGAAGTGAGGGGTTAGGCTCTAATCCCAAGTTTTTGTCATTGCCACTATAGTTCCTTTCAACCCAAACTACCTAAAACCATCTTAGATTGATATCTAGTTCCTTGATTTACAACCAACTTCCCATCACATCTAAAATAATGTATTAATAATCTAATAAAACATTTAGGTTGACCAATTAGTTATCTCTTTATGTTTTCAAGTTTATTTCTTAATATTTTCTCAATTATTTGTGCAAAACCTTACATTAGCTAGTATTAGTGAAAGGTTGTGTATTATGTGCTTTAATTGGATTGACTAGCATTGATCCAATTGACTATTTGTTTTTCTTTCAACTCTTACTTTCCTATATTAGCTATAAAAATTATCTTGTTTTAGTTCAAAACTTGTTATCAACCTTTTATTTTTCCCTATCTATTGTACTAGGTTGACCTAGTCAACCCTACACCTTTTTATAGGCCCTGTGCACTATGTAAGATAGACCTAGTCGACCATATACTATATACAACCTTTTTTTTACCTCTTTTACTAGTACCTATAAATTATAATAGATCAACCTAGTTGACTTGATACTATTTTGTAGTCCCTATTTCTATACTAGGTCGACCCAGTAATCCCTATAATGTTTTAGTCACTTCATGGTTGTTTGCTTTCTCATATCTCTTCCTTTTCCTTCATTATGAACTTTATGTTTGTTAGTGGCACTGAATTGTAGTCAATAGACATGATGAAATTTACCAATCCTCATAGGGTCTCCCATAGACAAATTAGGGTTTCTCTCTTGGATGTTAGTAATGTTCATATTTCCACTCGTGTAATGAAATATGGGACCCATCCTAATACCTCTTCATAACACAGTCTTATTTTTTCACTATAAGAACAATCTAAGTTAGAGTATACTCCCAAAATTATCTTCTTTATCTTTGAATTTCTTGAACATCGAGGAAAATATCCTTCTACCATTTATATTATTATGAATAATGGTTAATTTGAAGAGCCACATTCACCTACTCATACATTATCAAATAGATTTTGGGGTACCGATTTATTTGATTCTCAGCCTCTTCCTTTGATTATGACCCCTTCTCATACCATGACCTCTTCTTCTCTATCTTCTTCCACCTCCATGCCTAGTATCTCAACTAACATGGTAGGTTCTACATCTAGTGGGCCTCTCCTAAGATACACTATCCTTAATCCATGTACTAGTGCTTCATTTTCTACAAAATACAATCATTATTCTAATTCTTCTTCCTCTCAACCATTCACTAGTACATCTTTTGATACAAAATAAATTTTTTCCACTAGTGCATCTCACTCTCATAATTCTTCTCAAGCTCCTATCAATGCCAATAGTGGTACCCAAGCCACTAATACTAACACTAATTCCAATTCTAATTTTTGATCAAATTTTGTTGAAAAATCTCAACCATATGAATACCTTTCAATCTCATAACACAAATAAAATGATGAGAATACAGAACCACATTCTTCACCTTCAATCTCATCCATAATTAGTGTCTTAGGGCACACATAACTAGAATATTCCCCCTCCTCTTCTTTGATATTTTCAAGGTAATTTTATTCCTCAACTTCCTTTAATCAACAAAACCATCAAGAATCTACAAAATTAACCTCTCACTACTCAAATTGTTAACATTGACATAGCAGGTATAACACCTATAATTTATTATAATGGATCAACTAATCATACCCTTAATCTTAAGACATTTTGAAATCTTTATAAGGATTGGGTCAAATTAAAAGCATTTATTGCTATGAAGCTCCTTGCAAAATCCATCATAGGTTAGCCTTGGATTGGTGCAATCAACTTAGACCACATTCCATTACTAGTTTGGAGGATTTAGTTAATGCTTTAGTGCAAAAATATAAAATTAATGAGCTTCTCAAAAACACTTTGGCCCATTTCATAAATTGAAAACAAAATTAAAAAAAACTACTAAAACCTTTGTTAAAAGATGGAAGACTTTGCCAAAAAAATGTGAAAATAACATGGTCGATGATAATCTTTTCCATCACTTTACCAATTCCCTCTTTCCTAAATTACAATATTAAGTCTGTAATCTCTCTCCAAATATCTTAGAAGAGGATATTGACCAAGATAAATGATAAAATTTCCTAATGCATCAATTTGAGCCACCCCAACCTTCTATGGGTCCTTGTCTCTTACCAAAGAACAAAATTTACAATATTACCATTTATGGTGTTACAAATTCTTATGACACCATTCACAATTTTAAGGATGTCATTCCTAACCCTTCTTCAAAACCTATTCCCCCTTCTCAAAAATATACTAATCCTCATTTCCCTTCACCAAATAGCATTAACATTTAGAAACCTCTATCATCAACTAAATTTCTCAAGTGTCTACCTAAGCCTCTTCCATGAGACTTTGACCCTACTCATCTTATGAAAGCCTAGTATGATCCTAACATGTTTTATTAGTTTCATGATATTTCGGGTCATTCTCATGAGACTTGTAGATAACTTCATAATTTAGCTATGTATTTTCTTCTTGGACCTAATTATGATCATGATTCCATCATTCAAAATCATCAACATGATTATGAAATTGATTTTAAGGACTTTAAATCACATGAAAAAATCAATCCTTGAATTAAGTAAATGTTGATTTATCTATCTATAAATACCCTCTTCCTAATCACCAATAAATTCAAGATACCGAAGATAAGCCCACCCCTTCCACCAATAATGTAGGAAGTCTTGTTGAACCAACTTATAAAGAGAATGTGGTTATCATGACTAATATATGAAGGGTGGTGGATTTCATTGATTCTAAACCTATTTACACTCCATATAAAACATATCATGTTATCCAATATTCTTCTCCCACTCATTTAAATGAGTTGGGGAAATATGACCTTATTAATTTTTATGACTCAATTTATGATTCTCCCTTAGATAACACTTCCCATTTTATTTCTACCACTCTTCCATCATTTTCCAATACTAATAATAATAAATATTATACTAACACTTATTCTTCCACTTTTCCAAATCATCTTGAATTAACTCATTCATCATATCAACATGACTTACAAACTTGGTTCAAATCTCCTTCTCATTCTTATCAACAAAAATTCCAATTCATTTAGGTTCCTCCTTATGAAGACCTCTTAATAATTATGCACCTATATCCAACAACCTTCTTATGGGATACAATAAATGGGATCCCATTGTAGATCTCATTAATATTACATCCCAAATTCTATTTATTGAGCTTATGAAGAATTCTCCTTGTCATAAAAATTGTCTTATGTAACTATTATTGGAGATAAATGTCCCTTGTCCTCCCCTAATAGGATGGGAGGTAGCTTTATCTATTTTTGAAGATATTATATTACAAAAATGTGAATAGATGTCTATCAACATTGATAAAACTATAGAAACTTATCTTTCTTTAAAATTTCCCATAGATTTTATGATTCTTGATGAGATTCTATTTCATACAAATGATCATCCCTTATTCAATAGTGTCCAAATAGGTGATATCCAAGTCAAGTGTGCATTTATTGATGAGGGTTCTAGTATGTGTGTCAATTCTCTTGATTTCATTAAGTATCTTGGGTATTCAAAATTGAATTTCAATTATAAATGTAACACATGCGAAGGATAAAATAGAAGGCAAATGCCTCCTCTAGGTTGCATGTGGCTTCCCATTACCATCCCACCTATCACCATCCAAGTTAAGGTGATGATATTTAACTTATTATTTCTTATAAAATATTTCTTGGTAGGTTCTAGACTCATCACATGAGATCTATTGCTTCTTCCACCTACTAATGTAATCAATTCCATCACAATAGAGCCATTTAAAGGATTTAAGGTGACACTAACCCTTGGAATTTTGAATAATTTTAAGATTTTGGTGTCTTCAAGATTCCTAATCTTGATCCTTTGCCTATAATTCCATTCCATGATTCATAATGTCTCATCTTTCCCACAAATTCAACCTAAGGTTACAAAGGGCATATCGAGCTCATTGGTAACATTCCTGTTAACCTCTTAGACTCTGATGATGATGAGCTAGATGAGATTAACTTAAAGATCAAAACTTTTGATCTCTTACCTCATCTCATCTTTCAACTTCCTACTTCTTTGTAACCTTGCTTTTGCAATCCTTGTTATGATGACATTCCCTTAGTCTTTACCAAGACTAGGCATTCTATTCACCATACTTCATAACATGACAAGGTTATCTATACATATTTCATTGATCTTCACACCCTTGATTATGAAGATGGTTATTCCTTAGATGATCCATTATTAGGTGGCCTTGTACAGGCCCATGATTTCAAGATTATTTGTTATCATTCTTATTTACTTGATTATTTTAACTTATGTCAACATTTTATTTCACTTATAGTTCCTACTTTTTTTATTCTCCCCCTTTATCATAGGGTAGAGATGGCACTGACACCTCCAATTTCTAAGGATCCACATAGGACTATGCTCATGGATCATGATATGGTCAAGCCTTACTATTTTTCTAGGTACCTTGACCCTCATATCTAGTTTACCCTTGAGGTTAGTAAAACTCTCCTTAGACCTTCTATAGATCCTACTCCTCCTTGAGTAGATCCCACTATAGTTGAGCCTCTTCCCACTCCTACTATAGTTGAGCCTATTTCCACTCCTATTGTTATTGAGCCTACCCCTATTTTTATTCCATTACTCCTTCCATTGAGCCTATTTCCATTCCTTCCTCATCAACACCCTCCCTTAGTGATGGTTTGCTTCCTTTTCCTAAAATGGCTCCTCTACCCACAAAATTGGTTGATAAGTGTTCTTCATCTTCTTCTACTCCTATTTTACCTCTTTTTATGAGTGCTTCTACTAAAACCACTCATAAATGTATCTATTACTTCCACAAGATAGATAATCATTCTTCCACCCACTATTACAAGTTGAGACAATATATTGATACCTTACGACCATCTTCCCCATCATCAGTCAAAGTTATACCTCCCTCAAAGGTACTTCATAAATATCTACCCAAGTATGGTGAAGTATATTATCTATGGCATATATGTGGCACTCAATACCAATCATTGTTGCATCCTTTAACAACATCTTAAAGAACAACTTATAGCCATTCCTAGACCTTCTACCACTCATCCCATAGGTTTTTCCCAAAAGAAGACTCTTCCTTCTTCTCCCATGGCTTTACCTCCTATGTTTCCATCTCCTCCTATGGTCCCTTCACTATATTTTGTGCCTCTACCCATGATTCCTTCACCTATGGATCCTTTTCCACCAGTGATTCATGCATCTCCTATCAATCCTACTCTCACACAATCCCCTGACCATCCCTTACCTAATTTACCTTCTCAAAATGATCTTTTGATCATTCCTACTTTTTTTGTGGAGGAGATTAGAAAAGAAGTGATTTCTTAGTATTCATTAAATATTGATGAGACATTAGCAACGGTTCATCTCCAACTTCATAGAGATTTATTTGATGTATTCTATAATATGTGTGGACATATTTATCAGTATTTATGAGAACATGCATGGTGATTTAAAATTTTCATTTGGATTGGACATGTGTTATAATATTATCTCTATCTATCTATTATATTATTGGATATTATTTCAAATTTTTTTCTTTGTCATTTATGGTGATCTTACTGGTTGTACTATATGTTGCTTATCTTATCCTTTATATTTCACACATGATTATCTTTATTTTTCACTACTTTCTCTCTTTTACTTGAGTTTTTCTCAAAACTCTTTTCTTTCCTCTTCATGATTGTTTGTTCTCTTATCTCTATTTTTCATGATTATTTATCATTATGACTTGGTTATGCAAACCATGTTACCTTTGGTCATTTTCTCCCTCTTACCATGTGATCAGTTAGTAAAAAATCCTACTCATTACTATCTCCTTACACTAGTCCACTTTTTGGGTTTCCTTTTTCCCTTCTCCCTTTTTACAAATTAAGCATATACATAATTGAGACTTGAGATCACATGCTAGTTCATTGTCAAACCTAAGTGTCCTACTCAATCTTTATCTTTGGTTACTTAACTTCCTTTAGCCTTAGCCTATAGTTCATCCATGTGTATCAATATATCTCTCATGATTGGTCATTCTAAATCTGTATGGATGAGGAATATTAAAAAGTCATAAAAGTTTAAAGTCAAATCATTTAAACAAAAGGCAATGTTATCAAAAATTAAAATTATTCTTAAAATTCAAATCACACTAAAAGACATAATTCAAAGCACATATCCTTCTTCTAGTCAAAGATAAAACTCCATACTTGGACTCACAATAGAGTCTAGGTCCTTTAGGGTGCATTATGTCAGTAAATTAAAAGAGGAAAATGAAAAATCTTTTAGTGATACCTACTTTCTCATGAAAGTACCCAGTCTTTGTAGTAGACTGATGGCTCTATAAGCAGTCATAAATAATGGGGAACATGCCATGGGAAGGTAGGTCCATTTTATTTTTCTTGTACCAATATACCTTCATTAGTTAATCTTATTAGTAGACCTATTTTCTTACAAATCTTTGTGTCTATAGCAAACAAGTTGACCACTAGTCACTCAGTGTCTTCTCATGTCCTTACTATGCCTCCTATCTTTTAAGATCTTCTCATAAGAAGCCTAAGTCTTGATTTTTACATATACTCTTTCATTCCCTATATCAATCATATTTCCTCTTGAGAAATATTATTTTATCTATTGATCACTCCCCTTGGGATTTCATTTATGAGTTACATTGTAAGACTATGGATAAGACTTGGCTATCCTCACAAATTACCATATTTTTCATTCTTATTATCCACATCCTTGGTTCCCTAATTTATCATATTTATTCCACCCAAGTGGTGTTCTCTTTGTGAGTTACAATATAAGACCACAGATAGGACTCAACATTCTTCACAAAATTTTCCAATACCCAAGTCACAATATAAAATTACATGTGTCAAATATGAGATAATAATTGATTGATTATGAAGTTACATGTCATTAACATGCTTCTCAGCTTGATTTAGTATGTTTTATGCTTACTTAATTTCTATTTCACCTTTTTATATTCTTATTTTCAAAGTGCATGTAATAATACAACCATTTATTTAATTTTTCATACTTCCCAGCTTGAATTAGTGTGATAAATTTAAGACCAATCTTTTGCCAATTTTTTTTAATTTTATAGTTCATAGCATGATATAATATAATTAATTGACTTAATTGATTTATTTTTATCCTATTTTTTCCCTTTTACATAACTTACATTTTATTACATTATTTTTCATACTTCACAATGTGAATTAGTATCATTTTACTTGTTTTAATTTGGTGCAAAAATATTTCACTTTGGTTTAAAAACAAATCCCTTTGTACCATCTTGCTTTTACATTTCTTGGTTCTTTATACTTAGTAATTTTTTTGTTATTACACATTTCCTAGATTGAAATAGTGTGTAGTACATTTTCTTGATTGATTATATTTTTCCAAGTCCCTTTTGTCTATTTATTTTTAACCATGTATGTATTTTTCATAATGCTAGAAAAGAAAGCACATCTCATATATTTCCTATAGCATATACAACAAATATAAATATATATACTATAAAAATATATATCCTAAGCATCCACAACCTCAAACATAATGAACAATCATAATAAACCATAATGAAAACATACACAACCAACAATAATATGCCAAAATGATCCATATATATCTCATGAATTTGATATAACCATATATAATGCTCTAGCTCTATGTCTAGGTCCCATCTGGTCTATCTCATGGCCTATCCACACTACCTATTGAGGCATTAATCTAAATCCTCTAAATATTATGTTTTAAGGAGGCCATCCAGGATCTTAGTCCCTCTACATATCCCTATAGGTGCTCTACCTACACCTGTGATTACATCAACTAGGTGTAAATATATATCATCTATGACACTGTGGCTAGATACAAAACCCTCTCCTTAGTTAGGTCCTATCATTTTTGCATCTTACCTACACCCAAATATTTTAGTGGATACATTCTCTCTCTTTATTCCCATATTTGTCTCATTACCTCCGTAGCTAGTCTACACTAGCTATTTTAAGCTAGGGTAGATGGTACGCTAGGGTCCTCTAATGTAGTCAGGCCATATGGATATATAGTTTCATCTAAGATATCATGGAGTGATACCCTCACTAGGGACCCCAATTTCTACTTTGTATCCTTAGTTACACCTATAAAATCACACCATATGGATATTAGATCATAGTTATATCTCAAAATATCTATCTATACTTCTAAATAAATACTTAAAGAAATAATTTAACCTTCTTTTATTACATGTCTGTGTCTTGGTTACTATGAATTCACCATCTGTGTAACCACCTAACATAGTCTCTCCATTTATGTAGCTTCCTAGTACCTCATATATAGGTTACCTCCTTAGCTCAAATCCTTTTGTCATAGTTTGCATCCATCTTAGCCAAAGCCTACATAGTCTCTCTATCATCCATCCTTCCTCTAGCTCCTTTGTTGGCCCATTAGAGATGACCTTGATCTTTGTTATCTCTTACTACCTCCATCTTCATCATGTCTTCGATGGTCATATCTCCTTATATTACATAAATGGTAGTGGTACATGTGGTATTTTTGCCTCTACCTCCCCATCTTCCTACTTTACTCCCCATCATACTTGACCAGTCCATGGTCAATCATGACATGGCCTAAGAGTTGATCTCACTATCTATGGTTTGATTCCTCTTCTCCCCTATGACTTCCTCACATGCTAATCCCACTACTCGTGTACCATTATTAGTGTCACTAGATGAGACATGCCCATCTATCCTACTACCAATGCCACTAGATGTGGTTTTCTCCACCACATGTAATGTCCAATAACCTTTATTCTCATTGTTGCTAGTGAAACTATGTGTCAAATCACCCATGTAGCTATTATGTCTCTATATGTATTCCACATTATGTTTTTACATCTCATTAAATACAACACTAGCATGTGGGAAATAGCCTATACTACCTAGTCCTCCCTATATCTCCATACTCACAAGGTGACCTATAATCAACTACATGGGGAAACCTAGCCAACTGATACATAGGTAACCTCTCATATATCCAAGATTTTAGCAATATGGTTGGTCCCATGGTATTCTACCCTCTAAATAACATCTCATATATATCATGTATGAGTTGGCCCTAGATAACATATCCTAGATCATATATAACTTGCTCCTCTAGTATCATCCTGCTCAAGGCTACCATGAATAGTGGTACCTTGCCATCTAACTTATGACATAACACTTAATATGTCACAAGTCCTACCACACACACACACACACACACAGATATATATATATATATATATATATATATATATATATATATATATATATATATATATATATATATATATATATATATATATAGGATCTATGATTTATATAAATCATCCATGATAACTCTCCACCCTCCCAAAATCATCTCTAATCCTGTAGCCCACATGGCTAAGGCTCTCATCTCTTCTATGCTATCTAGTATCCCTATGGTTATTGGTGTTCATGCTATGGGTATCTCAAGGATGGAATGAACATCCTCTAGTGTGATGGACACATCTATCACATCCCCATCCACCTCTTATCTAAAGGTGTTAGTTGGTCATTCCCATCAATCGAGGAACATGAATAATAGATATAAACTCATAGGGATCCTACACATATCATCTATGCCTCCTAGACCTATGGATACTAGTATAGCCCTATCTCTATCTAAAAATCACTCCAATAACACTAGTAACTAGGCCATATACAACAATCTCTATAACCTTCATCATCTTTGCAACTAAGAAATAATAAAGGATGTATCAATTTCTTCATTTCATGTATATTCATAATACATTATTTTTACATTCTAAAAGCAAAAACAAGACTAATTGATTTCATTCTTATTAATTTTACCCTAATCCTAGCCTACTTATTCCTTATTACCCTCTTTTGGTCATTTCAAATCATTGTATCCCTCTTTCAATCTTCTACATGCTTTTTCATTCTTATTCTAGTTCTTTGGTCAAACTAGTTTGACCAAAATTTCCCTATTTTTTCTTCAGTTGACTCCAAAATCTTAGTCAACCCTCTTATTTTTCCCTTCTAGACCTTTAAAATTAGCTAGTAAACTATATTAAGGTTGTATCTTGTAGAATGTACAGGGTCGACCCATACCTACTAGGTAGGCACTATGAATTTTGCCTAATTTCAACCTACTAGGTCGATTGAGTTCATTTTGCCTATTGACCCTTTACATTTTCCTTAAAAAGTGCATTTTTCTATTTTATTCCTAATTCCACTAAAATAATCTCCTAATTTCTATTTTCTACCCCTAGAATATAATTTTGTCTCATTTTGACATCTAGAAATTTTTAAAATTCAAAATTATTGAAAATACACTTAATTCACTACAATTTCAAAAATTAGTTAGAGATTCATAGCTGCATACCTGTAGTACATCCTCTACTACCTCTAGAGCCTCTCCTTATCTAACTTATTTTTTCCTCACCATCTTAGATTTTTTTATCTATAGATCTCTTTTTTCTCTCCTTCACAAGTCAAGATAAAAAATAACTTTTCTTCTCTCCTATTTAAAAACACCTTTTCAAAACTTTAAATTCTTCAATTATTATCCTATAGATTCTTTATTTTCTCTATATATTTGTTTTTATTCATCCATTTTCAAAACCATAAAATTTAATGGATTCATGATGACATAGAGAATATGTTTGACTATCATATGCCTATATTCTAAAAATTTCAATTTTTGGGTTTTTTTTCACCAACTTCTACAAGTTTACCTAGCATTACTCACATTGGATGCCTTCACTTTATCTTGTAGTTTACTTATTTATCTAAAGTACTAACATAGGTAAAGATTTGAATTTTTCAATTATGTCTTTTAATTTATCTTATTTATTTCTTATTGTACTTTGCTTAGCATCAGTGTTGTGTGTTATCATGTTATATTCCCTGAAGCACCATTCTGTGTTGCACTTACATGACACATGATGAGCTTTAAGTGTGGCATATATATAGACAATATTTTAAATTTTTTATTGATTATTAACACTTTATATATTTAAATAACCTATCAAGTCTCAATATTTTCATGTCCATACCTTAAAGGACACATCGAGAAAGGGTTGGATAGACTATTGGTTCTTTATAAGATTGTTATCCCTTTTACCACTTGCCATCTATACATTCATATCCTAAAAACATTAACCCTGATATTATTATCTTAGTCCTACCCATTCAAATCATTTTCCTCTTACCATCTTCCTTTTCTTTCCTTAATTACCTTTTGGACTATTGGTTGTACTAAATCAGCCATTGCCTACCCTATATAGTTTAGGGTATTTTCCATTTTTTGGGTTTGTTAGCCTTTCAGCTAACCTAGTTTAGACATTGTAAACTATCACCAAAAACATATAGGGTTAAAAATGGCTGACCATATATAATTGACATTTCTTCAAGGATTTATGATAAGATCTGTGTATACATATAAGTTCATTTCCAACCATTTGTAGAGAAGAGAAGTGAAGAATAATAAGTATGAATGAACATCTACTTATTGACCATTCTACTTGAGTAATAAATTTGATGGTTCCATAATTTATTTAGAGATACAGATCTTGTCTTATGGAGAAGTATTTTGGATGGATAGATAGGTTGTGTAGCCTAGAGTTGATTTATTTATTTAGCTTTACATATCATAATAATCTATTGTGAAGCACCTTGGCCAAGGGAGAGATTGAGTCTCGGTGGGTTCATCTTTAAGGTAAGTGTTCCTAACTTTATTTCTCCTTTGTAAGAGTAGATATATAATGTATATGTGCTTATCTCTTCCATGCATTAGGTTTTTATATACATTTATGTGAGTATATGTCTTCTATACATATTTAGTTTAGTTTTTTTCTTTGTTTCTAACCCCCCCACTTTATGCCACAAGATTTAGTGTGTAATATATTATATTTACTTTATTATTTATTATAATTAAGTGAAATATGAAACCTTAGGACTTTTATAGGGTTGTTTCATGATTATGTTAGACTTTAGGCTTTGGAACCCTACCTCACATGGTGTATTGTAACAAGTTATCCCCTAATCACGTCTAGTAGATCCCTATATTGATCATGCTCCTGCTTAAAAAATGTATTCCCAATCATAGATGTAGTTATAATATATCTTAGATGAGCCAAGACTAATTTAAATAAATGATGAATTTTTTATTGCATACATGATATATTCCTAATCCCATGTAACCAATCCCTAAACTCTTTCTCACTACTACCTAGTTTTCTCATTGTCTTGCTTATTAGGCCTTTTTAGTGATAGGCCATCTTACTTGAATGGTTTAGCACATTTTAGGTCTAAAAATTACTCAAAATCTTATATAGGAATAAAATAAAACTATTACACATTTTCCTTCATCTATTTGTATGCTTTGACCTAGCCAACTTTGCCTACTACATCAAAATTCTTAGAAATAAGGGGTTTCCTCTAGCTTCTACTCAATGTCATGACAAACCAAAACCACCTAGAGAAACTTGGAATAGTCCTTTACATGTTCCAAACATAAAAATAAGTCAATAAAAACATTATGAGCTATAACCAATAAGATCTTTCCTATCATGTCATTATGAGGGTTTTAAGAGGGTTTTGACTAGTTTCCCTTCTTAATAATCATTCATAAAGTATTGGCACTCAAATACAAAACCAATTCCAAGAAAATATATATATGTAACTTCCCAAAATTACATGAACTACTCAATATCTCATGCGAAGGTTACACATGTGAATGAGCACAATAAATTTCTTCTTGAGTCTACAACACCCCATTCTATGTACACAGAGGATCTCAACATCAATTTCAATGATTTATTATTTAGGATATGACTTAAAAATTTGTCATCATAATTAAAATATCCTATCAAACTTTTTTAAATTCTCTCAAGAGATCTAGTTCCTTTTGAAATGAACATGACCTCTCATTAATCCATATTAGTTCTCTTTGCACACTAGATCTTGAACTGCAAGTCATACTTAGACCATGATTATACCTTTAAACCTCATGTACCATTCTAAATACCTCATCCACATGTCAAATTAACTCATACCATTCTCACATGCTTCCAATCTTCTTCACACAAGTCATAAATTACTTACATCATCATGTTACCAAGTATGTGCCTCCTCACTAAGTCTTCATGTAAGGATTAAGCGTCAAAACATGATCTTGGAACTTATCTAAAGGATTATTTATCTCTTGCTCATGTTTACACAAATTTTTATAATTTATCAATCATTTACTGATACAAGTCACCAATCCTTACTATGATTCATTCATATACCTTCTCTCAGAGCTAGACTAGGCTTCTCAAAACACCTAGTACACACTAGTAGCTTACATTGTACCATGATCCTAGCTTAGACATGCCATGAATCAAAGGGATAACCAAAATTTCCTTCAAATTATATGTCAATATAAATAAAATAGGTTACCATCAAATTTTATATTTTTATTATACTTCTTTGACACATATCATCTCACCATGCATTGCCTCAACTCTGATGTTGACATTAATGACATATATCTTGAATTTGACACCAATGATAACAATAATGACTCAACACCAATAATAGAAACATACCTCAAAAAATAAGTACATTCTAAAAACTTTTAAATGTATAAGATAATAATAATTTAAGCATTTTGGGAAAGACATAAGGTTTAGGTCATCAATATGAGAGTGGTCAGATAAAGAGATAGGCCAAGGGGCATAAGATAGAGTAGATGTAATAATTACAAAGATGGGAAAGGTATAGAATTGAGAGGAAAAACCAAGGTCTAAGTTTTCTAAGTGTACAAGACTGAGGTTTTATATAATCCATAATTAAAATCTACATTCACCCCCACCCTTAATCTAGTAATGAAATTTCTAGTTTAAAGGAGAAGAAATACATACCTAGGTGTATATAACACAACTTAACTTTGTTCGGGTCCAAATTAAGTGATTTTAATGGTTAGATTATATAATCAGTGCATATAATCTAAAATTTAAAGTATTAAAAAAATTAAAATTGAGAGAATAAGGTTTATGAGTACACATATGTATCAATGCAAATGCCTTGCCTATTAACAAGTTGATTTGAAAAGATATATCATTATAAGGATATGAAAATGAGATTAGGACAAATATATATAAATTTAGAAAGTGAATATATATAAAGATATAGAGATATTTTAATGCACATACACCCAAGCTTGGAGAAATAGTGAGATGCCACCCAATAATTGAAATTATCTCAATCATGCAACCAAATCATACTTATAACCTAGTGAGTATGAGTGAACAAAGTCAACTCATAGTATCAAATCGGTAAGGTTGTATGATAAAATCAAGTCTCTCCCAAAAACTTGGAAATATTTAGTGATTTAATCACCTCAACCATACCAAAAGTGAACCAACTATTATATTATATTGTCTCAAAAAAATCTGTAAAAGTCCAACCTAGTGGGTGATGATAGTCCTTAAGAGTGTTTCGAAAATGAAATTGATATTGATTTTGAAATATTAGGTGCAGATTACATAGAATATACACCTTATATATGTCTCATGTTCAAAATATGTATAACAATGGCACCAATGTCTATAGTTCTACCATAACTATGAATTTGAATAATATAATTGTGTGCTTTGGCCAATTTGGAAACTATGTAAGTGTGGAAAACATGTTTCTAAATAATGCCTCTATTGGGTGAATATTTTGTCACTAGCTGACTAACAACAAAATAGGTTACATCAATCATAGATAAGGATATTTTTGTGGCAAAATGGGTGTGGTGACCACAACCAGGATGAGATAAATCTCTCTTTTCAGCAAGGGGAGGTTGCCTATATATATATATATATATATATATATATATATATAAGCTAAAAATACACACAGGGGTGAAATCATACCATCTATCTCTCTTTTTTCAGAGATGATGTTCGCAGAATAGGGGAGAATTCTTGGGTAATTACTGAAGGCATTTCTCTTCTTTTAGAAATGAGGAAGAATTCCTAGATAGTAACTGTAAGCACAAGAAACCCATGAAATCACAAAGTCTTTCATTGCTTCTCTCACTAATTGGGACAAGGGAACATAGTATTTTGAAGTGTAGCCTAAAGTCTCCACTTTAACTACAACAGAGTAAAAGGTTATGAAGGGTAAGGGGAGCTCAAAGTCTCTCCAATATCCTTTACACAAAGCACAAACTAAAAACAATTATGGAAGCACAAAGTCTCCAATAGTCATCTTTAGGACATCTTCCAGCTTATTTCCATTTGTTCTACTTGTTTAATTAAATGGAAAAGAATGTATTTAGGAAAAATACATAAGAACAATTTCCTAGATGACACAAGCTTATTCCAACACAAAGCCTAAAAGGTTAATTGCTTTCTCATTCATTTAAAAAAATTTGATTAATAGTCTGAGCTCAAAGTCTCAAGAATGCCTTTCAATTTGGGCAGAGCTTTGCTTCTAATAATAGAGAGATCTCCTTATAATTTATGAGAGATTACAATCTATAGCATCATAAGAAAGACTTGGGTGGTTGTTTTCATGAAAATGGCCCATGTTGAATTGTATGCATTGAATATCTATGAAAGGGCCATGATGGAATAGGTCATCAGCCTTGACTTTGGCATTTTGAATCATCTCAAATGTCTTCTCCTAAGCATGGGTTATCTAGTCTTCTTTATGACACTTACACGACTGTCTATTCACCTTTACTCAATGTACAAAAATAGACCACACCTTCAACTGTTTGTGTTCTCTGACGTCCACCTGGTGGACTGTTCCACCCACTAGAATAACTCTTCTATAGATATTTATAGATTTCCTATAGTTGTTCCCTCTTTCCTTGCCACATGTTGTCTCTTTTGGTGATTTGAGATCTCAGGGCTATCTTCTCACGTTTTGTTGGCTCCTTCAGATCTTTTCTTGGCTAGTCATTGAGTTTGTTCTGAGGTCTTTTAAAAATAAATAGTTATTTCATCACCCTAAAATAGACATCCATGGGGACATCACTGGTCACTTTGAACCTCTTTGACCCTTAAAGCTTGAACTCTTTCAGTTCAAAGGTTTAATGGTTCAACAGTTCAATGGTTCATTGATTCAATGTTTTATAAAGGGCTGCATTCGCTTGGTTTTATTCTTTGGTTAAACCATTTATTTGAACCATTTGGTTGAACTTATTTCTATAATCTTCCACTTCCTGCATTTCCTCGAAGCTTCTACTCAAACTTTGAACTCTTTAAACCCTTAAACCTTTGAACCTTTAGAAGTTCAACATTTAACAGTTTAATGGTTTAGTTTATTTCTTTGAATCCTTTAAAGCTTAAAACTCTCTAGATCCTTTCATTCTCTAAGTCCATTGAACCCATTGAACTCATTAAACCTTTAAACCTTTGAACCATTTCATTTCAAGGTTCAACGGTTCAATCTTATCTCTTCAAATCCTTTTATTCTCTAAGTCCACCATTAAGTCTTTTGATTGAACCTTAACATTGAACCATCTTTAAAACACTAAGAAAATGCCTTAAGTGTTTTGAACTTCCCTTTAAGAAAGCCCGCTTGTTGAACCTTCGACATCCTTAGCTGGAAAGACTTGAATATTTGAAAAACTTAGCTGCTCAAAATATTTTGAAAGAAAGAAAGAGACCATTTTGGCCTATAGGACCAAAATGATCAACATGTTGTCCACAAAAACAAGTGACAAATTTTGGGAACAACAATTGGATCCAATTGGGGAACTTCCATCGATTGAAAATTGAAGTAATCAAAGGGAGTAGAAACTAGAATCTTAGTGCATTCATTTATGCCATTCGGTTATAGACTCATGCTTACCCAAAAAGAAAGGCACAAAGAACCAAACAGTGCCAAAAGTAAATGAAAAACACAAAATAAAGAAATACTATACATATATACAAATGTACAACTAGACTTATCTGATACTTCAAGGATTGAAGTGCTTCAGATGCTACCCACTGTGAAGCAGAAAAAATGGCATTCCATCTTGATATTTTAGAAAGAAACTATTTTCACCATTTAAATGATGAATGAAAAATAGGCCTCTCCATAAGGAATCTAATTTTCCATGCATTCCTTTTGGTTATATCCTCTTGTCCCACACCATAACTTGATCTCCAATCTAAAAATTATGAATCCTTGCTTTCTGGTTAAAGAGTCTCTTTACCAGACTGTGTTGCATAGCAATTTGGTCCACCACCATACTTCATTTCTCATTTAGTTAAGTCAAGCACATGATCCTTTTATCAATAGAACTTTCAAAACTTGAATCTTCTACTACCTTTGCTAATTTTAATGCTGGTAATTCTAGGGTGATTGGTATCTCTACATTTAGACCATATAGAAGTTGGAATGGGGACATACCAATTTCCCTCTTGGGTGTAATTCTATCTGCCCATAAAGCATCAAGAATTGCTTTAGGCTAGGTTCTTTGATTGTCATCTACCAACTTCTTGATAATGGTCACCAAGTTCTTATTGCTCGATTCTTATTGACCATTTCCTTGTGGATAATAGTTAGAAGAGTGGGATAGGATAATCCCATAATATTAGTAGAACTGGGTAATCTCATAAGAAGAAAAACAAGTTGCATTGTCTATTACAATCTTGGTTAGGACCCCAAACATGGAAATGATTTATTTCTTGAAGAAATTACATACTACTTCTAAATTAGCATGCTTGACTAGAATGGCTTCCACCCACATGGTAAAATAGTCTATGGCTGTAAGGACATAATCATGTCTAGCACTCGAGGATGGATTTATAGTGCTAATGAATCAATTCCCCATTGCTAAAATGAATCATCTATCGCCACAGGCTTGAGAGGTAACACATCCAACTTGGGTTTGCTAACAAATTTTTGACATTTCTTGCATCTATGCACCTAAGTGTATGAATCTAAAAATAGAGTAGGCCAATAGTATCTAGCTTGAAAAATCTTATGGGTCGTCACAAGTGCAAAAAAATGTCCTCCACAAGCCAAACTATGAAAGGACTCCAAAAGTTTGTTTTTCTGTGATTTATCCATGCAATGAAGGAATACCCCATCAAGGTTCCTCTTATATAGACTATTGTCTCATGAGACAAAGTTGTAATCTTTTAACTTAACAGTCCTCTTCTCTTTACAACACAACTGAGCACGACACTCACCATAGGTAAGGAAATGAGAAATATTTGAATACCACTCATTCATAGTGGTGACAAAGAGAACTATTGGTGTGTCTTCAAATTTTGTTTCTTCATGCCCTACTTCTTCTGGTATGTTATCAAAAATTAATTGGTAGAGACCCCTTCCCCATACAAACTTCATAGGTTTGATAACAAGATCAAACTCTTGAATTTTGGCAATCTAATTGCCCCTTTCAGTCCCAAACTCCTGCTGAGTTAGTATGGACTTGACTATTGTATCAGGGACTAGAGCAAATATATGTGAGTTCAAGATGTAAAAATGGAAGTACTTTACCACCTTTAACACATCATAAGAATGCTTATCCATGTTTGAATACTTTATTTCATGAGCTTTGAGAGGAAAAATCATGAAAGATATGGGAGATTCCACACCTTCTTTATTCTTTTGAACCAAGATGGTTGAAGGTGTATGTTCAGAAGTATAGATATAGATCACAAAGTCTTTGGTGTAATCAAGACAAACTACGATTGGGGCATGGGAGATAGCTTCCTTGATGTCTTGAAATTCTAACTTGCCTTCTTCAGTCTAGTTGAAAGTGGCTTTGCCCTTCATCATATTGACAATGTGGCAAGTTTTCTCTATGAATTCGGGATTGAACCTTCATAGAAAATTCACCTTTCCAAACAAAGAGTGGACTGTAGCCTTATTGTTAGGAAGAGAAATATCTTAGATGGATTTGATGGGTTGATCTTTATGACTTATTAGGACACATTGTGATCAAGAAGTTTACCTTCTGTAACCCCAAAAATTGACTTCTTGGGATTAAGAGAAATACCATTTTTTCAACATCACTCCAACACTTGTTGTAGATGATGCACATGATCAGGACAATGCTTAGAAAAAGATTATCAAATCATCAAGGTATACCACAATGAACTTACCCATTTTATTTTTGAAAGCCAGATCCATCACTCTTTGGAAAGTGGCACCAGAATTGATCAAGCCAAAAGGCATTCTAAAATATGCAAAAGTGCCCCAAGGTGTTGTGAAAGTAGTCTTATGTTGGTTTGCTTCACCAAATTCTACTTTATTATATCTCAAAAAACCATCTAGCATTGATAACATCTCAGTGCCAATCATTGTCTATAATAGCTGATCTATGATGGGTAGGGGATAATTGTCTTTTAAAGATGACATTCAAATTTTTGAAACCAACACACAGGCAAATTTGTCCATTCTTCTTTCTCACAGGGACTATGTTTGCAAGCCAAGTGGAATGATGGATTGGTAAAATAATTATTGCATTCAACATTTTTTGTATCTCAAAAAGAATCATGCCTGATATCCTAGGGTTATACTACCTTTGTTTCAGCTTGTGAGGCAATGATCCAATCTTGAGAGGAATTTCATGATAGATTTGTTCAAGTTTGAGAGGTTTTAGATCATCATAAGAGTATGCCAAAATATCAATGTAATGGTGAAGCAGTGTAATGAATTTGATTTTTTCATCAAGAGTGCAATAATTTCTAATGTTGACCATTTTTAGATTGTCTTCTGTACTCAAATTTATTCGATCAAAATCCTTGGAGGATTTTGAATCCATTTGTTGTTCTTTGATAAACCTACCATGCTTGTTGAAAATTTTGTCAAGAGAAACTAATCCTTTGGTATTTTTATTCCCTTTGAGCTGAAGGAACTCTTCATCAGGTTTTGAATTTATTTCCAGATCTAATTGCCATGGTGGAGATTCACTACTTTCAAAATGAAGCTTTTCAAAGCTATCTATTTATTCTAGAAAAGCAATGATTTGGTTATCACCATTGAATACCTACCAATGGTTAGAATTATTTGGTACACTTGGTCAAAATACCAGGTCAATAGTGTACTTGTTACCTTTAAAATCATGGTGAGAGACCATGAGAGTTGTAGATAAGGCCAATAAATCTGCTCGACTATTAAATTCTCTATGCATGGCAGGAATACTAAAAGAATCAAAGCTTTCAATGTAGTCCCACACCAAATTGTGATAATGTCACAATCTCTCATTCTTGGTTTGATACAAGTTTCTCACCTGACAA
This sequence comes from Torreya grandis, assembly GCA_037957365.1. Classification (NCBI taxonomy): domain Eukaryota; kingdom Viridiplantae; phylum Streptophyta; class Pinopsida; order Cupressales; family Taxaceae; genus Torreya; species Torreya grandis. The sequence continues at coordinate 42,137 of JARHVA010007008.1, forward strand.
ACCACTAGTTCAACATCTCCTTTGGCATGAAGAAGTTTAACACCTTTATCTTGAGCAACCTTCAACCCAAGCAACAAAGACTCATACTCGGTAGTGTTGTTAGTGTTGTTGAACTAAAAATTATATGCATAGGGGAAAATATCTCCTTGAGGAGATATCAAAACAACTCCAGCTCTAAAACTAGTAGAAGAATTGCTACCATCAAATTCCAGAATCCAGACATCATTAAAATTTGATCTTCTTTCAGATTTTTCTTTATTTGGAAGGAAAAATCCTTTTTTATCTATACTATGCCCTACCAATTATTCTAACTTCTTATCTAAATTATTTGGATTGTCACCTAGTAGACTTTCATCTGCTGAAACATGAATGTCTTTAGTAAATAGAAAGTAATTACCCATTCTTGAAGAGTCAAATAGAATTTGAGATTTAGGGGCTGACGTTTAAGTGACAACGTACATTGATTCCTTCTTAGGATGTAGCCTTTGCATGATGCCCTTGACAAGAATCCTCACCTCATACAGGTTTATGCTCAATTCTCCACCAATGTCCTTGAAAAAATTTTGCCTAAGAATAATGCCATAGGAGGCTGGGACGTCAGCCACCAGGACTGTCATTTTAATTCTTTTATCGAGGAAGGCCACAAATGCAAATTGGGCATCCTTGATTTATCCTAGAATTATCACTTATTTGTTTTCCATGGAGAAACATCTCCCAAATTTTTTAGTTAGAGTGAGACCAATAGATTATACCACCTTGGTGGGCATCACATTGTCATCATCTCCTGAGTCTATAATGCAATTGTTCAGTTAATGACCGTTTATCATTAGGGAAACATGAAATGGCTCTGTCTTCCCAGGGGTAGCTGGAGGAGTGATGACAAGATTATTTTAGGTGGATGTCTTCTTGGAGGGACTAGGAGTTACTTCCAAAATTTCTTGTCCCACAGGGATGGTTTTATTTTTAATGCATTGAACTAACCTATCCAACTGCTCAGGGTTGGATTGCAAGAATTCAAACTTAGAAATTTGAATTTTGGTCTTCTTAGCATTGCTATTTTTATCGAATGACTAAAATGAATAAGAAATAGAGGAAGGCAGTCCATCAATTGGGGTTTTATTGGGTGTAGGACTGGTCTATGAATTTGAAGCAGAAGGTGAAATAATATTTGAGGTACTTACCTTTTTAGTGATCACCGAGTCCTTTGATTGGAAAGGCAGAGAAGCCCCTCATTTAGCAATTAAAATTGTTGGTTGAGATTCTTCCACTATTTGTTCTTTATCCACTTGTCAAATTAACTAGTTTTGGGACCTAGTAAATACAATGTATGATCCATTAAATGCTTCTCCTTTACTTCTAGGTTCATCCTAGTAATTAAAGAAATTGATGTTGGAGTCACTAACTAATTCTTCTTGGTCTTCTGCAAAAATATCAGTGTCGTCATCTTTGTTCAACTCATGTTGGAAAGAAAAATTAGATTTAGTTTCATGATAACAAAATGTTGAGTTAGTTGGTGCTACTTCAATGGCAAGCTTCCCTGGTGGGGGAGGAAAGATATTTGATTTCCCTTGATTTTTGGCAACATTACCTTGGTATGATTGGCTGGGAAACATCCTCCTTGGCATATCCTGATAAGAAGGAGGAACAGACATCCCTTGTTCCATTTTCTCTTTTAAAGCTAACAATTCATTTACTAACTTTTTCACCATAGGATCAATGGTGCCTTTAGAAGAATATTTAGAAGATGAATAAGATTTACCTCTATTAGGATCTCTTCTTATCTTTCCTATAAAGATAAGATCATATTCAACCTTAGTGGCCAAAATTTGAGCTGCACCAAGATCTATATGGCTAGCCCGCATCAACATAAAACTCACTTTAAGAAGCTGAGAATTGATGGAGAAGCATTTGAGATTCTCAGGTGTCAACTGAGCAATCATGGAAATCCTATTCCTCAGCTTGTCAAATTTAGCAATGAAGTCTCTCATGGGTTCATGAGGCTCCTTCTTCATTAGTATAAGATAGGCTAACGGGGCATGTGCATCTTTTGTAGGTTTAAATCTAGCCTCAAATTTGGCCTTGAGAGTGTTCCAGTTAGTCATTTTTTGTGCTTGCAAATGATAAAACTAGTCTGCAATAGTGCCTTACAATGTTTCCACAAACAGCCTGACTACAATGTCTTCATATTCAATGCCTATCACACCACAAGCTATGCAAAAGGATGCAATATGTTCATTAGGATGAACCTTCCCTTCACCATAGAACTTAGAAAAATTATTTCTTGAACTACGGGGTAGTTCATGTAGAGGCAGGGTTAGATTCAGAGGACCAAAAGTATTACCCCAGGGGCCTTGATCTACCATGATGTGGCTATTGAAGGGAGGGATAATAAATCTCTATGGGATATGTATAGACAAAGCTCTGCCAGTAGAGGAAAGAGAAACTTTACCTAGTATTGGGGACCTGATGTTTATAGGAGGAAAACTCCTAGTTTGTTGAAGGTGAGATGTTGGAGGAAAAAGATCAAAATTATGTTAGGAGACCCCTTATCCAATAGAAGCACAATTGATTACTTATATATGAGAAATTAAACACAGAATTATACCAGAATGATTAAGTAATTAGAAACATGAGACAACAAAGAATTTGAGAGACAATACACACACTTGTATTAGATAATACTAGAATAAAATACAATAAGGAAGATGCCACTTCTCCCTCCACCTCAAAGGCTTGCCACACCTCAAGACCTTCTTCCCTCTCTCTCTTGCTCAACACAAAACCAACTCTACAACCTGAGTTGCTATCCCTCCTTGAATGCTTCAGCTGATCTCCTTGACCTTACACCTGTAGATCTCCTTGACCTTGCTTGCTTCAATGCTCTTACTTGATCAATTTGATAATTACAATACATGCCTCATGGGTCTTTAAATAGAATCCCATGGTTACAAAAATAGAAATCTAACTACTAAAATTAGACACACAACTCATGACTTAAATTAGCCCCTTAACATGCAAACACTCAGTTCAACTAACTGACTGTTCGTCAACAACAGTTTTGGACCGCACAGGTGACCGACACCGGTCCCTGCTTGTCTGGTGCTACTGACATCGGCCAACTCTCTGCTGTCGCTGGTTTCCTTCTCCACTATCTATGACCGACGTCGGTCATACTGCTGACGCTGGTTCCTCTGGTTCTTCAGCATCCTCTTCTTTGTGTCTGCAAATAGTTGAAGCTTTTAGCTCCACACCATAACAAATTACTTAGCTACACCAACTCAAATATAGGGTTAATAATACCTTGAGCTCTCTAGCTTCGCATGTACAGTGAATCTTCCAGAGTGTAAAATGAAAATGGAAAAGAACTAAATATTTCATTCTTCATCAATGGAGTCACCAAAATTGTTGGGTGAATATTTTATCACCAGCTGACTGATGAAAAAATAGGTTACATCAACCATAGCATAAGGAGATTTATGTGGGAAAATGGGTGTGGTGACCACAACCAGGATGAGATAAATCTCCCCTCTCAACAAGGGGAGGTTCCCATATATATATATATATATATATATATATATATATATATATATATATATATATATATATATATATATATATATATATATATATATATATAAGCTGAAAATACACACAGGGGTGAAACCATACCATCCATCTCTCTTTTTCTAGAGATGATGTTCATAGAAGAGGGGAGAATTCTTGGGTAATTTCTGAAGACATTTCTCTTCTTTCAGAAATGATGTTTAGAAAACTAGAGGAAGACTTCCTAGATAGTAACTGTAACCACAAGAAACCCACGAAAGCACAAAGTCTTTCATTGCTTCTCTCATTGATTAGGACAAAGGAACATAGTAGTTTGAAGTGTATCCCAAAGTATCCACTTCAACTACAACATAGTAAAAGGTTATGAAGGGTAAGAGGAGCTCAAAGTCTCTCCAATATCCTTTACACAAAGCACAAACTAAAAACAATTATGGAAGCACAAAGTCTCCAGCAGTCAGCTTTAGGACATCTTCTAGCTTATTTCCACTTGTTCTACTTGTTTAATTAAATGGACAAAAATGTATTTAGGAAAAATACATAATAACAATTTCCTAGATGACACAAGCTTATTCCAACACAAAGTTTGAAAGGTTAATTGCTTTCTCATTCATTTAACAAAATTTGATTAATAGTCTGAGCTCAAAGTCTCAAGAATGCCTTTCAATTTCGGCAGAGCTTTGCTTTTGATAATAGAGAGATCTCCTTATAATTTATGAGAGATTACATTATATAGCATCACAAGAAAGACTTGGGTGGTTGTTTTCATGAAAATGGCCCATGTTAAATTGTATGCATTGAATATCTATGAAAGGGCCATGCTGGAATAGGTCATCAGCCTTGACTTTGGAATTTTGAATCATCTCAAATGTCTTCTCCTAAGCATGGGTTATCTAGTCTTCTTTATGACACTTACACGACTATCTATTCACCTTTACTCAATGTAGAAAAATAGGCCACACCTTTAAATGTTTGTGTTCTCTAAGGTCCACCTGGTGGACTGTTCCACCTACTAGAATAACTCTTCTACAGATATTTCTAGATTTCCTATAGTTTTTCCCTCTTTCCTTTCCACATTTTGTCTCTTTTGGTGATTTGAGATCTCAAGGCTATCTTCTCACTTTTTACTGGCTCCTTCGGATATTTTCTTAGCTAGTCACTGAGTTTGTTCTGAGGTCTTTTAAAAATCAATAGTTATTTCATCACCCTAAAATTGACATCCATGGGGACATCACTGGTCACTTTGAACCTCTTTGACCCTTAAAGCTTGAACTCTTTTAGTTCAAAGGTTCAATGGTTCAACAGTTCAATGGTTCAACATTTTAATGGTTCAGTGATTTAATGTTTTATAAAGGGCCACATTCACTTGGTTTTATTCTTTGGTTAAACCATTTCTTTGAACCATTTGGTTGAACTTATTTCTAGAATCTTCCACTTCCTCCATTTGCTCGAAGCTTCCGCTCAAACTTTGAACTCTTTAAACCCTTAAACCTTTGAACCTTTTGAAGTTTAACATTTAACGGTTTAATGGTTTAGTTTATTTCTTTGAATCCTTTAAAGCTTCAAACTCTCTAGATCCTTTCATTCTCTAAGTCCATTTAACTCATTGAACTCATTAAACCTTTAAACCTTTTAACCATTTCATTTCAAGGTTCAACGGTTCAATCTTATCTCTTCAAATCCTTTTATTCTCTAAGTCCACCATTAAGACTTTTGATTGAACCTCAGCATTGAACCATCTTTAAAACACTAAGAAAATTCCTTAAGTGTTTTGAACTTCCCTTTAAGAAAGCCCGCTTGTTGAACCTGCGACATCCTTAGCTGAAAAGACTTGAATATTTGAAAAACTTAACTGCTCAAAATATTTTGAAAGAAAGAAAGAGACCATTTTGGCCTATAGGACCAAAATGATCAGCATGTTGTCCACAAAAACAAGTGATAGATTTTGGGAACAACAATTGGATCCAATTGGGGAACATCCATCGATTGAAAATTGATGTAATCGAATGGAATAGAAACCAGAATCTTAGTGCATTCATTTATGCCATTGGGTTATAGGCTCATGCTTACCCAAAAAGAAAGGCACCAAAATCTAAACGGTGCCAAAAATAAATGAAAAACACAAAATAAATAAATAATATACATATATACAAATGTACAACTAGACTTATCTGATACTTCAAGGATTGAAGTGCTTTAGATGCTACCCACTGTGAAGTAGAACAAATGGCATTCCATCTTGATATTTTAGAAAGAAACTATTTTCACCATTTAAATGATGAATGAAAAATAGGCCTCTCCATAAGGAATCTAATTTTCCATGCATTCCTTTTGGTTATATCCTCTTGTCCCACAACATAACTTGATCGCCAATCTAAAAATTATGAATCCTTGCTTTCTGGTCGAAGAGTCTCTTTACCAGAATTTGATGCATAGCAATTTGGTCCACCACCATAGTTCATTTCTCATTTAGTTAAGTCAAGCACATGATCCTTTTGTCAATGGAACTTTCCGAAGTTGAATCTTCTACTACCTTTGCTAATTTTAATGCTGGTAATTCTAGGGTGATTGGTATCTCTACATTTAGACCATATAGAAGTTGGAATGGGGACATACCAATTTCCATCTTGGGTGTAATTCTATCTGCCCATAAAGCACCAAGAAATGCTTTAGGCTAGGTTCTTTGATTGTCATCTACCAACTTCTTGATAATGGTCACCAAGTTCTTGTTGCTCGATTCTTCTCAACCATTTCCTTATGGATAATAGTTAGAAGAGTGGGACAGGATAATCCCATAATAGTAGTAGAACTGGGTAATACCATGAGAAGAAAAGCAAGTTGCATTGTCTATTACAATCTTGGTTAGGACCCCAAACATGGAAATGATTTTTTTCTTGAAGAAATTACATACTACTTCTAAATTAGCATGCTTGACTAGAATGGATTCCACCCACTTGGTAAAGTAGTCTATGGCTATAAGGACATAATCATGTCTAGCACTCGAGGATGGATTTATAGTGCCAATGAATCAATTCCCCATTGCTAAAATGAATCATCTATCACCACAGGCTTGAGAGGTAACACATCCAACTTGGGTTTGCTAGCAAATTGTTGACATTTCTTGCATCTATGCACCTAAGTGTATGAATCTAAAAATAGAGTAGGCCAATATTATCTAGCTTGAAAAACCTTATGGGTAGCTAAAAGTGCAAAAAAATGTCCTCCACAAGCCAAACCGTGGAAGGACTCCAAAAGTTTGTTTTTCTATGCTTTATCCATGCAATGAAGGAATACCCCATCAAGCTTCCTCTTATATAGACTATTGTCTCATGAGACAAAGTTGTAATCTCTCAACTTAATAGTTCTCTTTTCTTTACAAGACAACTAAGTAGGACACTCACCATAGGTAAGGAAATGAGAAATATTTGAATACCACTCATTCATAGTGGTGACAAAGAGAACTATTGGTGTGTCTTCAAATTTTGTTTCTTCATGCCCTACTTCTTCTGGTATGTTATCAACAATTAATTGGTAGAGACCCCTTCCCCACACAAACTTCATAGGTTTGATAACAAGATCAAACTCTTGAATTTTGGCAATCTGATTGCCCTTTTCAGTCACAAACTCCTGCTGAGTTAGTATGGACTTGACTGTTGTATCAGGGACTAAAGCAACAATATGTAATTCAAGATGTAAAAATGGAAGTACTTTACCATCTTTAACACATCATAAGAATGCTTATCCATGTTTGAATACTTTAGTTCATGAGCTTTGAGAGGAAAACTCATGAAAGATATGGGAGATTCCACACCTTCTTTATTCTTTTGAACCAAGATGGTTGAAGGTGTATGTTCAGAAGCATAGATATAGATCACAAAGTCTTTGGTGTAATCAAGACAAACTATGATTGGGGCATGGGAGATAGCTTCCTTGATGTCTTGAAATTCTAACTTGCCTTCTTCAGTCTAGTTGAAAGTGGCTTTGCCCTTCATCATATTGACAATGTGGTAAGTTTTCTCTATGAATTCAGGATTGAACCTTCATAGTAAATTCACCTTTCCAAAGAAAGAGTGGACTGCAGTCTTACTGGTAGGAAGAGAAAGATCTTGGATGGATTTGAATATTTCTCAGTTGATATTTATGACTTCTTAGGACACATTGTGATCAAGAAGTTTACCTTCTGTAACCCCAAAAATTGACTTCTTTGGATTAAGATAAATACCATTTTGTCAACATCACTCCAACACTTGTTGTAGATGATGCACATGATCAGGACAATGCTTAGAAAAATATTATCAAATCATCAAGGTATACCACAATGAACTTACCCATTTTATTTTTGAAAGCTAGATCCATCACTCTTTGGAAAGTGGCACCAGAATTGATCAAGCCAAAAGGCATTCTAAAATATGCAAAAGTGCCCCAAGGTGTTGTGAAAGTAGTCTTATGTTGGTTTGCTTCACCAAATTCTACTTGATTATATCTCAAAAAACCATCTAGCATTGATAACATCTCAGTGCCAATCATTGTCTATAATAGCTGATCTATGATGGGTAGGGGATAATTGTCTTTTAAAGATGACATTCAAATTTTTGAAATCAACACACAGGCAAATTTGTCCATTCTTCTTTCTCACAGGGACTATGTTTGCAATCCAAGTGGAATGATGGATTGGGAAAATAATTATTGCATTCAACATTTTCTGTATCTCAAAAAGAATCAGGCCTGATATCCAAGGGTTATACTACCTTTGTTTCAGCTTGTGAGGCAATGATCCAATCTTGAGAGGAATTCCATGCTAGATTTCTTCAAGTCTTAGAGGTTTTAGATCATCATAAGAGTATGCCAAAATATCAATGTAATAGTGAAGCAGTGTAATGAATTTGTGTTTTTCATCAGGAGTGCAATAATTTCTAATGTTGACCATTTTTAGATTGCCTTCTGTACTCAAATTTATTCGATCAAAATCTTTGGAGGATTTTGAATCCATTTGTTGTTCTTTGATAAACCTACCATGCTTGTTGAAAATTTTGTCAAGAGAAACTAATCCTTTGGCAATTTTATTCCCTTTGAGCTAAAGAAACTCTTCATTAGGTTTTGAATTTATTTCTAGATCTAATTCCCATGGTGGAGATTCACTACCTTCAAAATGAAGCTTTTCAAAGCTATCTATTTATTCTAGAAAATCAATGATTTGGTTATCACCATTGAATACCTACCAATGGTTAGAATTATTTGGTACACTTGGTCAAAAGACCAGGTCAAAAGTGTACTTTTTACCTTTAAAATCATGGTGAGGGACCATGAGAGTTGTAGATAAGGCCAATAAATCTACTCGACTATTGAATTCTCTAGGCATGGCAGGAATACTAAAAGTATCAAAGCTTTGAATGTAGTCCCACACCAAATTGCGATAATGTCACAATCTCTCATTCTTGGTTTGATACAAGTTCTTCACCTGACAAACCACTAGTTCAACATCTCCTTTGGCATGAAGAAGTTTAACACCTTTATCTTGAGCAACCTTCAACCCAAGCAACAAAGACTCATACTCGGTAGTGTTGTTAGTGTTGTTGAACTACAAATTATATGCATAGGGGAAAATATCTCCTTGAGGAGATATCAAAACAACTCCAGATCTAAAACTGGTAGAAGAATTGCTACCATCAAATTCCAGAATCCAGACATTAAAATTTGATCTTCTTTCATATTTTTCTTTATTTGGAAGGCAAGATCCTTTTTTATCTATACTATGCCCTACCAATTCTTATAACTTCTTATCTGAATTATTTGGATTGTCACCTAGTAGACTTTCATCTGCTGAAACATGAATGTCTTTAGTAATTAGAAAGTAATTACCCATTCTTGAAGAGTCAAATAGAATTTGAGCTTTAGGGGCTGACGTTTAGGTGACAATGTACATTGATTCCTTCTTAGGAAGCAGCCTTTACATGATGCCCTTGACAAGAATCCTCACCTCAGACAAGTTTATGCTCAATTCTCCACCAATATCCTTGCAAAAATTTTGCCTAAGAAGAATGCCATAGGAGGCTGGGACGTCAGCCACTAATACTGTCATTTTAATTCTCTTATTTAGGAAGGCCACAAATGCAAATTGGGCATCCTTGATTTATCCTAGAATTAGCACTTATTTGTTTTCCATGGAGAAACATCTCCCAAAGTTTTTAGTTAGAGTGAGACCAAGAGATTCTACCACCTTGGTGGGCATCACATTGTCAGAATCTCTTCAGTCTATAATGTAATTATTTAGTTGATGACCGTTTATCAGTAGGGAAACATAAAATGGCTCTGTCTTCCCAGGGGTAGCTGGAGGAGTGATGACAAGATTATTTTAGGTGGATGTCTTCTTGGAGGGACTAGGAGTTACTTCCAAAATTTCTTGTCCCATAGGGATGGTTTTATTTTTAATGCATTGAACTAACCTATCCAACTGCTCAGGGTTGGATTGCAAGAATTCAAACTCAGACATTTGAATTTTGGTCTTCTTAGCATATTTATTTTTATCAAATGACTGAAATGAATAAGAAATAGAGGAAGGCAGTCCATCAATTAGGGTTTTATTGGGTGTAGCACTGGTCTATGAATTTGAAGCAGAAGGTGAAATAATATTTGAGGTACTTACTTTTTTAGTGATCACTAAGTCCTTTGATTGGAAAGGCAGAGAAGCCCCTCATTTAGCAATTAAAATTGTTGGTCGAGATTCTTCCACTATTTTTCCTTTATCCACTTGTCAAATTGACTAGTTTTGGGACCTGGTAAATATAGCGTATGATCCATTAAATGCTTCTCCTTTACTTCTAGGTTCATCCTAGTAATTAAAGAAATTGATGTTGGAGTCACTAACTAATTCTTCTTGGTCTTCTACAAAAATATCAGTGTCATCATCTTTGTTCAACTCAAGTTGGAAAGAAAAATTAGATTTAGTTTCATGATAACAAAAAGTTGAGTTAGCTGGTGCTACTTCAATGGCAAGCTTCCCTGGTGGGGGAGGAAGGATATTTGGTTGCCCTTGATTTCTGGCAACATTACCTTGATATGATTGGCTGGGAAACATCCTCCTTGGTATATCTTGATAAGAAGGAGGAACATACATCCCTTGTGCCATTTTCTCTTTTAAAGCTAATAATTTATTTACTAGCTTTTTCACCATAGGATCAATGGTGCCTGTAGAAGAATATTTAGAAGATGAAGAAGATTTACCTCTATTGGGATCTCTTCTTATCTTTCCTATAAAGATAAGATCATCTTCAACCTTAGTGGCCAAAATTTGAGTTGCACCAAGATCTATATGGCTAGCCCGCGTCAACATAAAACTCACTTTAAGAAGCTGAGAATTGATGGAGAAGCATTTGAGATTCTGAGGTGTCAGCTAAGCAATCATGGAAATCTTATTCCTCAGCTTGTCAAATTTAGCAATAAAGTCTCTCATGGGTTCATGAGGCTCCTTATTCATTTGTATAAGATAGGCTAATAGGGCATGTGCATCTTTTGTATGTTTAAATCTAGCCTCAAATTTGGCCTTGAGAGTGTTCCAATTAGTCATTTTTTGTGCTTGCAAATGATAAAACTAGTCTGCAATAGTGCCTTACAATGTTTCCACAAATAGCCTGACTGCAATGTCTTCATATTCAATGCCTATCACACCACAAGATATGCAAAAGGATGCAATATGTTCATTAGGATGAACCTTCCCATCACCATAGAACTTAGAAAAATTATTTCTTGAACTACGGGGTAGTTCATGTAGAGGTAGGGTTAGATTCAGAGGACCAAAAGTGTTACCCCAAGGGCGTTGATCTACCATGATGTGGCTGTTAAAGGGAGGGATAATAAATCTCTATGGGATATGTATAGACAAAGCTCTGCTAGTAGAGGAAAGAGAAGCTTTGCCTAGTATTTGAGACCTGATGTTTATAGGAGGAAAACTCTTGGTTCGTTGAAGGTGAGATGGTGGAGGAAAAAGATAAAAATTAATTAGCTACACCAACTCAAATATAGGGTCAATAATACCTTGAGCTCTCTAGCTTCACATGTACAGTGGATCTTCCAGAGTGTAAAATGAAAATCGAAAAGAACTAAATATTTCATTCTTCCCCAGTGGAGTCACCAAAATTGTTGGGTGAATATTTTATCACCAGCTGACTGATGAAAAAATAGGTTACATCAACCATAACATAAGGAGATTTATGTGGCAAAATGGGTGTGGTGACCACAAACATGATGAGATAAATCTCCCCTCTCAACAAGGGGAGGTTCCCAATAGTGTGTGTATATATATATATATATATATAAGCTAAAAATACACATAGGGGTGAAATCATACCATCCATCTCTCTTTTTTCAGAGATGATGTTCATAGAATAGGGGAGAATTCCTGGGTAATTTCTAGAGGCATTTCTCTTCTTTCAGAAATGATGTTCAGAAAACCAGAGGAAGACTTCCTAGATAGTAACTATAACCACAAGAAACCCATGAAAGTACAAAGTCTTTCATTGTTTCTCTCACTGATTAGGACAAAGGAACATAGTAGTTTGAAGTGTATCCCAAATTATCCACTTCAACTACAACAGATTAAAAGGTTACGAAGGGTAAGGGGAGCTCAAAGTCTCTCCAATATCCTTTACATAAAACATAGACTAAAAACAATTATGGCAGCACAAAGTCTCCCATAGTTTGCTTCAAGACATCTTCCATCTTATTTTCACTTGTTTTGCTTGTTTAATTAAATGTACAATAATGTATTTAGGAAAAAGACATAAGAACAATTTCCTAGATGACACAAGCTTATTCCAACACAAAGTCTAAAAGGTTAATTGCTTTCTCATTCATTTAACAAAATATGATTAATAGTCTGAACTCAAAGTCTTAAGAATGCTTTTAAATATAGGTAGAGCTTCATTTTTGATAATAGAGAGATCTCCTTATAATTTATGAGAGATTACAATATATAGCATCACAAGAAAGACTGGGGCACTTGTTTTCATGAAAATGGCCCTTGCTAAATTGAATACATTAAATATCTATGAAAGGGCCATGTTGAAATAGGTCATCAGCCTTAACATTGGCATTCTAAATCATGTCAAATGTCTCATCCTAAGCATGGGTTGTCTGGTCTTCTTTATGACGCTTACACAACTATCTATTCGCCTTTACTCAATGTAAAAAAATAGAGCATGCCTTTGAATGTTTGTGTTCCCTAAGGTCCACTTGGTGGACTGTTCCGCCTACTAGAATAACTCTTTTGTAGATATTTCTAGATTTCCTATAATCATTCCCTCTTTTCTTACCACATTTTGTCTCTTCTTGGAGATCTAAGCTCTCGAGTCTATCTTCTCGCTTTCTGTTGGCTCCTTCGGCTCTTTTCTTGGCTAGTCATTGAGTTTGTTCTCAGGGATTTTAAAAATCAATTGTTATTCCATCACCTTGAAATTGACATCTATGGCGATGTCACTAGTCAATTTGAACCTCTTTAATCCTTGAACCTTGAACTCTTTTAGTTCAAAGGTTCAATGGTTCAATGGTTTAGCTATTCAATGTTTCGTAAAAGGCTGCATTATCTTGGTTTCCTTCTTTAGTTAAACCATTTGTTTGAACCATTTGGTGGAACTTCTTTCTATAATCTTCAACTTCCTCCATTCACTCAAATCTTTCACTCAAATTTTGAATTCTTTGAACCCTTTAAACCTTTGAACCTTTCAAAGTTCAAGGTTCAATAGTTCATTCTATTTCTTTGAATCCTTTGAAGCTTTGAACTCTTTGAATCCTTTCATTCTATAAGTCCATTGAACTCATTGAAACTTTAAACCATTTTGGTTCAAGGTTCAATGGTTCAATGGTTTAATCTTTTTTCTTTGAATCCTTTTATTCTCTAAGTCTGCTGTTAAGTCTTTTGATTGAACCTCGGCATTGAACCATCTTTAAAACACTAAGAAAATGCCTTAAGTGTTTTGAACTTCCCTTTAAGAAAGCTTGCCTATTGAACCTGTGACTTCCTTAGCTGAAAAAGCTTGAATATTTGAAAAACTTGACTACTCAGAACATTTTTAAAGAAAGAAAGAGACCATTTTGGCCTGCAGGACCAAAATGATTGGCATGTTGTCCACATAAACAAGTGATGGATTTTGGGAACAACAACCTCCACTATGTATGGAGAAATTTAAAAAGTGAAACAAGTACTAATGTGGAGGACATGTTTCTAAAACCTACCCCCATTTATTCTATGTGTGTCGAATACTAAATAATTTTGGAGAACATGTTTCCAAAACATGCCCCGACTAAATCTTGAAATTGATATAAGTGCCAATATTGAGGGCATGTTTCAAAATCATGTCCCTACTGATTTTAGGTGCACTAAATACTGAATAAGTGTGGAGAACATGTTTACAAGGAATTCCCCAACTAAATCTTTTTTTTTTTCCAGATGTGAATAACTATGAAGGAACTACCTCTAAATCATGCCCCTACTAAATCTGAAAATGTGCCAAATAGGAATAAGTGTGGAGAACATGCTTCCAAATCATGCCCCCACTAAATTTGAAATTATGGAAAATGTGAATAATAGTTATCTATGACATTCTCCCACTGATATTTCCCCCTTGATGTGAGGTAAGAATGTAAATTGGTAGTTCCCTCACCTCAAAAGGATAAGATAATTAAATAATCCATGAATGTAACCATGTAGCATATAGAAAATCATGTCTAGGTAAATGTAAAATTAAATTTCATAGAATAATGTGATCATATGAAGGTGTATTTTCCATGATAAATATAATGGGAATGTATATATAGGAATAATATAAACTGAATTAAAAAATAAGCAAACATGCAAGAGCACTCAAAATAAATTCAATATAAAATGGTCCTAGGAGACCACAAACAAGGGGCATGTTCAAATACCATAGAATCAAAGGGACATGACTTAGTCAAATGTCCATGAAATCAAACATAAGCATGTGGGACACATACAAAGGATCATATTCAAATGTTTGAATAAGCATGATAATAGCAAGGTAAGATACTCAAATAAGTGCATAAAGAAAACCATAAGCAACCATCATAAACATATCATAATATCCCATGGACCAAATGTGTTAGCAAAAAATGTCAAGTGCATAGAATATAAAGTACCCTATGAAATACATAATCATGTACAAAGTCATATGTAACTACATATATGATCTCAAAACATGATAATGTAAAGTAACCATAGAATGATATAACTTAGAACTATTGTGATCATAGAGGTGGATATCCCCAATGTCCATATGAAATTTGTATAGGCAAAGCCCAAATTTCAAAATAATAATAGATTATGTATCTGTGTATGCCTATATCATAATCAAGTCTAAGTTTAAACAAGTCTATATAGAAGTAACTGATCTACCATCCATTAACATGGATCTAATAAATAGATGCCAAAGATCAAATAAAGATGTAGGTGCCAAAAGTGTTTTAGAAGTTTTAATTTTTTTTATATATTTTTAGAATATTTGAAAAATGTTGTACAAGGAAGACATGTACAAATAAAAGTGGTACCAAGAGCTAATGTACTCATCAAGGAGGTGTCTATGTGGAAACCATGTATCATGTGTATCATATTGTGGTTGCAACCTTTTTGTTATGCCATTATTTGTATGATATTTTTAGATATACTTCCTCCTTTGGAAAAGTATGTAACTTTGCCTTAATGATAAAAATATTTTCAACTATTGTTTCTACTAAGCACTGCTCTTTTTGAGTGTAACCATGATTTTCCAAGCATAATATTATGATCCCTTAGATTATAATTAAATTGAAAAGTAAGATAATGTTCTTTTGAATCAAATGAAAGTATTAACTTAATTGATCCCATACTTGTTAGGATTGCGCTATTTTCATCAACATGTTGAAGCTTATTATCAAGAGAAATAATAAATGATATAAAACAAAATTTTGTATCCTAAAAGTCCATAAAATTTATATCTACATGTAAAATTACTTTGATATGAGGAATGGATTGTGATTTCCTCCTTTGTAACGACATTTGGAACGTTAGATTTTTTAATTGTGTCTTGTTTTTTGACTTCTTTTGTAAGAATCCCTAGTTTTAATATTTGATGTGCCCATTGATCTTTTTATACCTTGTTTTCATTTGTGGGTTATTGCACTTTGACAAAATGTATATTCAATTATTTTCATTACTATTACCAATATATCTGAAGCTTTTATGGTCATTCTAATCATATATGTAAATAGGATGAATTATAGCTTGGGAATATTTTCCCAATCCTTCACCAAGATAACCAAAATTTTGTAAATATTTCTTTCTAAAACCATATTGTTTGGAAAATTGAGTATCATTATTGAGAGGTAAAGATGTATCTTTTTCTTGATTTTATTTTTCCTTTTGAACATTTTTTTTTCTAAGTTTGATATTTACAACTATTTTTTGTCTAAATTTTTATTTGGCACCCACATTTATTATTTTGGTATTTTTGGTTTAAGAGAGGTACTTGGAATGTGAGTGGTTTTATTAATTTATGTATTAATGGTATGATCAACACTATATTTGTGAATTTTAACTTTTTCTTCAATTTAAAATAATCATATGTATGGTGCCCATGCATTCTATGATATGAAAAATAGTGTTTGGATCTCCTTATGTGATGTAGAGGAGGTAATTGATCACTTGGTTTTGAAGTATTTATATTAGGATCTCACTTGGTCTCTTAGTAAAATTTGGTATAATATTTCAATCAATTGTTATACACATGTTTTGTTGTAGCTTTAAATTTGGATAAGAAACCTTTTTTGTCACATAATTGGTAGATGCAAATGCAAACACATAATTAACACTACCATGTGTTGGATTTTCCATGTATGCAATTTTATTTTTTAACAATTTTATTAATTTTATAATATTGGTGATTTGATATTTTTGGGATTTTGGAGAACTAATCCTAGGTATTTTAGATTGATTGCCTTCATTTTAAACTATAAGGTTAGCCACCTTTCCCATTATATAAGTGATAACTTGGACCTATTTAGAGGGATGAGATATATCACCATTCTTAGGGTTAGGAGGAGGAAGGATGTTATTTATATCCACTTGAAATGTTATCTAAGGAGTTTTAAAACTGAGCTATTTGGAGGTTGAATACACCAATCAAGGACAAATGCACTTTCCATCATATACACATAAATAACTTACGATCAGAGGATGATAAAACCCTAGTGTAAACTATCATATCTAAAAATATGTCACAAAAAGCTAAAACCTTAGGAGGCTTAGAAGCCCTAGATCATAAAAATGTTGCATTTACATGAATCAAATTCACCAAAATTTTAACCCTAGAAATATATATTACTATTATCTATGGTTAAAGAGGATAGATATAACCTAGGTTACAAGGGTGACTAGCTATCTCTATAGTAGTCTAATTAGATTCTAAATTTAGATATAACAGATGTTGAATTCATTAAATTGAGATAGGCTAAAAATAGTATGTACAATTATGCTATATATAGAAATAACAAAGAAACAATATACTTAGCTAGTTATGATGGTAAAATAGTTATAGGTATAGAATATGTAGGAAGCATACTAGAAGAGGATTTTGGAATAGTTTCCAAGTTATAGATTAAGTGTTTTTATATCTATAGACATAAGTGTCAACATTAGATAATTATATTGAAACTACCATCTGAACCTGACGTAGATTTCTTATGTGGAATACCTATTGAGAAAGGATATGACCACTTGGATGATTATGGGTTTGTCTTGAAATTTTATCTAGTGTATTCATATTTGAGGCATGGAATATCACTTGATTTAGATTAAAAACTAATAAGTCTCTCAATTATTCCTTGTTTCAATGCACAACTCTCTGACAAAGTTTATAGGTTCTTTGGCTTGTTAATTAATTAAAAGATTCACTATCTTGTTTAGATTGCTTAAGATATTTATCATTTTTTTGATATTAATATCACTCTCCTTATCCAACTCATAAGGCCCCTCAATGCAACTATCACACCATATACTACTTCTTTCCTATTGATAGGCTCCTTTTGTAGCCTTTTTTGGGAACTTTTCTATTAGTATGGATTGGTTTGAGAAACTAAGTATTTTATCAAATACCCTCTATCTTGATCTTAATTTACACAAAATTTATTTACCTATTTATATCTATAATTCACTTTTCTAATCCCTTTTAGGTCTTTGTTTAGGCCTAATTAGGACTTCACCACCCTACTCTTCACACAGTCCCCTTAAACCATATGCTACCATACCCAATCACCTCAAAAAATTCATAACATATTATTAGATATAACACACTATCAAACTACAAATATTGATTAATTTTCACTAGATTAAACTTCACATAAATGGATTTTTCTTCTAAAACCCTAGTTCAAGGTTGACAGGGTCTACAAGTGCTCGAGAGGAGGAAATTTTCTTCATTAATATTTAAATTCAATTTAAATAAAATAAAATTATTTATAAATGTATAAGACACTCCCACATAACTTTTTCAAACATTGTATCTCCATTCTAATGCCTTTATTCATCAATATATCTTGTTTTGACTCAAATTGTGTGGAGACACAGTCTATAAGGTTTGAGAACAAAAGTCTTGAGGTTTTTAGAATCCCAAATAGTTTTCAAATATTATGAAGGATTGAAATGGTATATTTAAACTCTACACACCTTGTGTACTCATTAACCATCACCTTTAACACATCTATTACACCTGTTTACAACACTCTGTATGTTGATTATTTATGTATGCATAATTCAATAGGTCTATATTATCTTCTAAGCAAAATGATGTCAAAATAAGAAAATTAATTACTAAAAAAATTAATTAAAAAATATTAAACTCAAAATTTCCATTTCAAGCATCAAAAGCATATCAATATTGAATTTTCCTTCTTTGAGAATTCTAAACACCGTTATCCTTCATGTGCATATACAAGAAAATAGAGTTATAGACACTTCTATTCAAAATTGAAAGACACCATACATTATTTATAGGGAATTTAACCATATCATACATTAATGATTAAAAATAATTGACTCAAAAATAAAACCTACCAGTTTTATATCAATTTCAACCACTCTAACTACTTGTTATATTATTAACAGTCACTAACAAGAAACTTAGTTTGTACTTTTGAAATAAATACCAAAGGTGATGTCTATAAAAACATTAATTAAGACCCATTTTAGACACATTGCATATTTAATGAATCAAATCAACCCATTTTATGTGTGAGGACTACTGTAAATTACTCCCACAACACCTAATCTAGGCAAAATTATTCAAAAATTCAAACTATGGAATTTGGTAGGAAAATGCCAAATTTAAACACTAGCCTTCCTAGATACCTATTAACACTTTGGAAGAATTCCAAATTGTGTGATTATACTAATAATATCCATTAAAACACCCTAATCAAGCTAATTGACCATAAAACACTTGATCAAACCAAAATTTTGTCAGACAAGCACAAAACATGTCATCTAAAGAATGATGCTCCTGCATCATACTACTGAGGTGCAAAAAATACTTTCCATGAAATTTTTTTCAACATTTTTTGACATAAACCTCAACAAATATCTCTCATGTTCACTTAAACTATGCAATGTTCCATCCTCTTGGGTCCCAAGGCTTATAAGTGATACATAGACCTCCTTATTCTTTGACCAATGCTACCTTCCTTACTTCTTTGAGATTACCTCTCTGAATTTTGATCCTCAACTTGATCATCTTAAGCATCTTGGTTTTTTCCTAATACAAACCTATACATAAAACACATAGGTTAATCATAAAAACATCCTGCTTGTATTCTTTGAAACCATTGTCTTCCATTTGCATGCTTATCTTATCTATGCTTGGATCTATTTCCTATTATATTGTTATTGATGGTGTCATCTTCTATCTTATATTATTTTCAACCTCTTCAATGTAATTCTCATTATATCTCTACTATTTACTCTCTACCTAATCATTTTCTTTACTTTTCATAGCCAACACTCTTAGCATGTCAAACTTCTCAACAAAGTTGTCTAAATACTCCATGATTTATATGAAGAATAATTTATGGGTTAAGTCTACAAATATGATTTACATCTATTCATTTTAAAACAAATGATCTTATTGGGATGACTATATCCTCTCTTTACTACATGCAAATAACTCTTCAAAAATCTAGTCAGCTATTGTACCTTCTTCTCCTAATGTCTTAGCAACTTATTCTATATTGTCTTCACTTTGGATATTTATTTAAACTATCATAATCATGTCATCCTTGATTTAACTAGCTTATTTTTACACATATTACTTATCTATAAGCATCATGACACTACTTGGTGTCTCTTTCCATGCTTGATTATCCTTTAATGGGGTTAGTGTGTGCTTACTACCATTCATTTCAATGGTGTAAGTGTTAGATCTTCCATCATGTATAGCCCTTATATCATAATACCATGATCTACCAAGTATTATGTGGCACACATAAATAGGTATCACATCAAATAAGATTCTATCCTTATAGCCCCCAATCTGTAAATCTATATATCATTATTCATTCACTAAGACTTGGTGACTATTTTGAATCCAAGACACCTTGTATAGACTGGGATGTTTGTTAATTTATAAGACTAGTTTATACACCATCAAAAAATACTCTAGATTATCTACACTACCATCATTATCTATGGATTTTCAACATTTACCTTTGCTCTTACACAAGGTCTTGAATAACTTCTATCTCTATGGTAGTTCTCTCTCCTCATGGCTTATCTTCTAGAGTACTCTCTCATGAACAAACTCTCCTCTATTTTAGGTTCTTACACATATTTTGGAAAGGAATCTATAGTCTCCTCTTCTTATTGAACCACTTGTTTTCTAATCTCACTCTAAGAGCTTCTACTTTGGATGTCTTTTGGACACTCATATGATTTATGCCCTAAAAATTTATTGAACTTAAAGCACTTGCCTTCAAACCAATTGGTTTCTCTTCCTCTACCATATTATATTATACCTCTATACCCATAAACACCTCTACTAGATTGATTTGAACTCTGAGAGATGCTTCCAAATTATTTTCTTTGACTATGCCATTGAATTCTATTACCTAGATGTCCTCTTCCTTCTTGTTAACCTCTGATTTGGTAGCTTTTACCACCTCTACCTTCATTTTTTAACTTTTCCTTATATAAAACTTCTCCTCTACTCTCAATGCATCTTGATAGGCCTGCTCAACTATTCTTGGTGATATAATAGTAATCTCATCCTGAATGATAAACTTTAGGCCATTGATATATATATATATATATATATATATATATAATTTTATTTGCATCCTTCTCTATGTGTCCTACTTGAATAATTATCTTTTAGAATTCCTCTACGTAATCTTTCACCATCATATATTTTTGCCTCAAATTTTTATCCTCCTAAACAAGTGGGTCTGACATTCTTTAGACATGAATTTGCCTTTCATCTTGGTCACCATTCTATCCCATGACCTTATCTTCTCTTTTCCTCTTCATCTTCTTTCTTCATGTATGCCATCCCACCACAAGGATGTATGACCCTCAAAACTTTTCATTTAAAAATTCACCTTATTTATCACATTCACCTTTTCATAATTTAATTACTTATCTATGGTTTTGATCTAATCAACTAGCTCCTCCACATTAAGACTGCCTAGATACATGGGCACCTTCATCTTAGGTTTTTATGTCACTCCAAAGATTGATATAATGAACCTCTCTTATAATATACCTTCATCTCCTTCCTATAATTATTATTCATGAGGAATCTCATTCTCTTCCTCACTCACATCACCCCTATTCATCTCCCTTCTTTAAGTCAACTCCATGGCTTGCAACCTTGCCTGTAAGTTTCTCACTTCCAAAACTAGTGAATCAACTAACGCAACCTTTTTTACATTATTGATTTTCCTTATCATTTGAATTCCATGTGTCCTAATTATAATCCCAAGAGTTCCTAATATATGATACCAAATGATATAGAGTAAAAACTTAAAAGTCTCTCACTAAATCCTTGTTTCAATACACAACTCTGTGATAAAGGTTATAGGTGCATTGGCTTATTCTTTGAGTCAAAGATTCACTAGCTTATTCAAAAAATTTATGATATTTATATTCATATCACTCTCCTTATCGAACTTATAAGGACCCTCAATGTAACTATTCATACCATACACTACTTCTCTCCTATTGACAGGTTCTTTTTGTAGCCTTTTTTGGATATTTTCTTTTAGTACAGATAGTTATGGGATTGGTTTGAGAAACTAAGTTTTTTATCAAGTACCTTAAATTTTGATATTACTTTCCACAAATTTTATTTACCTATATCTATTTGGAAGTCACTTTTCTAATCCCGTTTAGGTCTTTGTTTAAGCCTAATTAATCCTTCACCAATCTTCTCTTCACATAGTCCCCTCAAACAATACATTATCATACCCAATCAAATAAAAACCTTCATAACCTATAATTAGAGATCAAAAATAATAAAATACAAATAGTTAGGAATTATCATTGGTTTAAATTTCACATAAATTGATTTTTCTTCCAAAACCCTAGTTCAAGGTTGAAAAGGTCTACAAGTGCGTGAGAGGAGGAAATTTGCTTCATTAAAAGAATAAACTTACCATTTCCATTTCAACCATTTAAAACATATAAATATTAGATCTTCTTTCTTTGATCATTCTAAACACTTTCATTCTTCATGTGCATATACAAGAAAATAGAGTTATAGACACTTCTCTTCAGTCTTGAGAGACTCCATCTATTATTTATTAGGTATTGAACCCTATCATACATTTATTCTTCCCAATAATTAACACTAACACTAAATCTACTTGTTTTATATGAATTTAAACTAATTTAACTACCTTTTATCTTACCAATAGTCACTAACAAGCAAGTTTGTACTTTTGAAACAAATACCAAAGGTGAGGTCCATACAAACATGAATTAAGATCCATGTTAGACACATGGTGTATTTAATGAATCACATAAACCCATTTCACATTTGAGGACTACTACAAATTAATCCTACAGCTCCTAATCTACGTAAAATTATTCAGGATTTCAAATTATGGAGCTTGGTGGGAAAATGCCAAATTTGAAAACTAACCTACATAGACACCTCTAAACACATGGAAAACATTCCAAAGTGTCTGATTAGACTTATAATATACCTTTAAACACCCTAATAAATATAATTAACCATAAAACACTTTATCAAACCAAAATTTATTTATATAAATACAAAACATGTCATCCAAAGAAGGATGCTCTTACATCACTCCTCATGAAATTGTAAAAATCTAGTTCTTCATCTTCATAGTGACCATGGGTAAAAATGGCTTATTGGTCACATAGTGTCAAGCTAACCCAAAATACCCCTCTATAAATTATTAGTTCATACATATCCAATACTTTGAAGAGGGCCTCAAACTAATGTAGTTTTCCCCTATATTTTGGATTATATGTGAATTATGACATACATGGAAATAAAGTAAAATAATGACTTATATTATAACTTATAAAATTATGTTCTTAAGAGACTTCTTGTGTGGGTTAATTATGGAAGGAGGAATATATGGTACAATTTTCAATTATGGGTGATCACAAAGGTTTTACTTGAGACTACATAAGTGATCAGTATGATTGGTACCACACTGGTGCCAAAGATAATATACCTCCCCATATTTAGGAATATACTCTATTAATAGATTATGAGGAGGTGTAGCCTTATATTTAGGTTGAGTATTAGATGGATGTAATGTTTTAATATACTACCTAAGTTTATATTAATGAGTGGTAAATTGGTTATATATCATATGACATCAATAGATACATTTATTAGTAGGATTTGGGGGCTTGATGATGGATGAAGTGGAAGGAGAAGCATTGGAAATTGATACAAATATCAATCTTTGTTCTAATGAATATAAAATTTATGGATATCATAATAAGTCTTATTGGCTAATTGGGTGGGTATGAGATCAAGCTATGACAAAGGAATAAGGCCATCACCAAGGGAAGGTTGGACTAGAATAGAAACCAAATGAGGTTCATCTGAAAGTAGAGTAGGAGTAGAAACTAGAGTAGGCTCAACTAAATTAGAACAAGAGTAAAAATTATACTAGGCTCAGCTAAAGGTGAGGTTGGTCACATGGAAGGCTTAAAAATAGTTGATAGCTTCTCTAGAGGAATCAAACTATAAGTAACCTAGTATCTATAAAAGTGGTAAGGACTTTTCATGGTATGATCAATAAGCATGTCCTTTAGGGTATATGTTGTAACTAAATGTTTACCATGTGATATCTTCATTTATACCTTATGAAAAATAGGAATAAGACTAATATTAGGTACTATAAATGAAGTAATGCTAAAATATGGTTTAAAAGATTGAAATAAATAAGTTTGATATCAAATAATTTTTAAATTTCTATCTTGGATGATTATAGTTAAAATTGGGTCATTTAAATCATAACCATCATCATAGTAAGGTGTATGTAAGTTAATGATACATATAGGTATGACTTTGTTGTTAGAATATGCATGATGGATAGAGTGTCTAGTCTTGGTTAAGATAATAGGTATATCAGTGATAGGTGATTGATGGGATTGAGGTTGCAAAGATGGAAGAATTTGGATGATAATATGAGGGGATAGATCAAAAGTTTTGATCTTCAATATAATCTCATTTGGATCATCATCATCAAAATATAGAAGGTTAGTTGGAATGTTCCCAATTAATTTAGTGTGACCATTATAACGTTAAGTGGAATTGAAGGGATAATTCAAGAGTTGAGATACCCTAAATGTGATACTAGGCAAAAGTTCAAGGGTAGTAATTTTTAAGATACCACATTCTTGAAATTATTCAAAATTACAAGGTTTCATGCTCCTTGAATCTTGTAAATAACTCCATTATGTGTAAATTTGATGCATTAACACAAAAATGAGGTAAATTCTCTCATATAATGAGTCCAAGGTCAACCAAGTAAGATTTTATAAGAGAGGTAAAAGTTAAAGATCATAAATATCCTATATATTGTGACAAGAGGGGTAGAGATGAGAATACAAACATAACCTAGAGGAATCATTACTTTCTATTAAATCCTTGACATGTGCTACATCTAGATTTGAGGTGACATTTAAAATATCCAATTGTCTTAATTAAATTAATGTAAGTAACATAAGTGCCTGAACTATCATTAATTAATACATGCTTAGCTTTGATATTGCCAATTTAGATGCTAATGAATAGAGGAGGATCATCTACATGAAGAAGAATCTCACCAGGAATCATAAAAGTAATAGGAAACTTAAGTGAAATAGAAGTGACCACTATTTCATCAACATGTATGGACATATCTTCACATTGTTGAAGGATACTATCTTTGGATCTAGACAAGGTAACTTTGCATCCTATCAGAGGATGATGGATGCTCATTTTAAATAATAATTGAATTATATGGATTCATGATGGGGAAAGTTTGAATTTATTTGAGGAAAGTTATGTGAGATGGGAGATGAGAAAGTTTGATAATTGGATCCAATTCATCATAACCCATAGGATGATTGCTATATATAGGCACATAATGTTGTAATATCTCCTATGAAGGAGGGTTGAAATTGTTATTAAAAATGTGTTGATAGGTGTAGTTAGTTTGGGTTGATTAAAAATGGTATGATTGAATTTAGGTCGTATGATGGTTGGTGGAGGTATTTATTGTTGTTTAGTTGAATAAATAGTATTAGATGTTTTGGGAATGTTATCTTGTTGTGTTGATGTTGGTACAAGAGTATATATTGTGTGATAATTATAATCAATTTGATTTGTTGAGAGTGGTACTTAGAAGGTGATAAGGTCATCTTGCCCTAATTCCATTAGATGGGATGCATAAGAATTTTGAATGACATAGAATAGTTAAGGGATGTTATTCATGGTGTTATATTTGAGTTAATAAAAACATATACTCTTTACATGCTAGTCATATTAACCATGTTTTCCTCATTATTGGTGAGGTATATAAGACTTTCAACATTGTTTGTAGAAGGAGTAGGCTTGTTGATACTATCTTCATAGTTGAGAAGAGGATATTTGTAGATATAAAGATGAGAATTATGTTGATTTAAATATTATTTTTTTAATTTCTTGACCTTTAAAATATATTTCATATGATTGTTGACACTTATGAGTAAGTGTTTCATGACAAAATTTTGGATGTAGAATAAAATCCATAGCTAGATTACATAATCATATACAAGTCTCATCAGAGTAGCCCCAAATTGAATGAAACCAATAAAATTCATTTGGATCACACCATGATTTCATTGGATGAGTGGGGTCAAGATATCATGGTAGGGGTCTTGGAAGACACTTTTGAATCTTGGCTAGGGATAATGGTTTATGGACATTGTTATGGTTAGGTTGAGTAAATGTAGTAGGAGTGTTCTTTGGAGGGGGAACACGATCCATAACATTGTTTGGAGTTATTTCTTAAATGTTATGAATAGGTATAAGTAAAACCAACATTGGTTATATGTTGGTTTTTATTTTTAATGAGCATACGAGTGCCCCTTGTAGGTTAAGATGGTTCAAATTGATGCATAAGGAAGTTTTGTCATTTATCTTGGTCAAGGTCTTATCTATGTTTCTTAGAGAGAGGTTCTTAACCTGATATTAAAATTTTAGGTAGATAACATTAGTGAATAGGCATTAGAGGTTATGATCTACCATATTATGCTCACATTTTTTAGACAAGCTCTGCCATAATTTTATGAAGCATTACGGCATTTTAGTTTTAAGTTGTTTAAAATTTATAAAGTGGGATAAATTATGCTCAAGAATATCACTAGTTTAAAATAATTATACTATCAAGTTAACCAAGTCTTCAAAGCTAGTGATTTAATGGGTTTCTAATTAATTGTATCAATCTAAATCATATCTTGAGAGTGATTTAGCTAATAGTTTGGTAGAGGTAAAGATGTTAATTTTGAACCAATATTTATAAAGGTTACCAAATGTCTTTAATTTCAATGTGGGATTAGTGGATCCATTATATGTGATGGTGGTGTGATACCTCCTATGTCAATATTATTAATCTAAGGTACAATAGGTTTGTTTTGTAGATGTTTTATCATTTTATTAATGAGGGGTGGTTTTAGGATAAGGTTACCATGTGAATAACTACGGTTGGGGGGTAGGGGGAATTCAAAATTTTCACTCCTCATGAAATTTGTTGAGTTAGGTTTTGAAGATTAATGAGATGGCTTTGCATTTGCATCTTATTAGTTTGAAATGTATACATTTGATTAATTTTTTCTAATAATATTTGGTTAGTTTGGGCAACATTTTGACTAGTGTATACAATGTGTGATGCATTAGTATTGGTATTAGTGGATTGAGTTATATTATTAGTAGTAGAATGGACTGTACTAGTGGCATGAGAAGCATTAATAGTAAAAAATTAACTATTATCATGGTTAGCATTGGTATAAAAATATACACTAGTAGCATGGTTAAGGGTGAATGTCTTTTGAAGATTCCCACTAGAAGTTGAACCTACCATGTTAGTAGAGATACTTGGCTTGGAGTTTGAAATAAGTCATAAAATAAGATGCCATGGTGTGTGAAGGAGATGTAGTGGAAGGAAAATGTTGAGATGTAAATAAAGTCACTCCCCCAAATCCATGAGAGAAGGTAGGGGAGGGTGAAGGAGGTTTTTATACTTGAGGACATATCATAAGACTATAAATGGTTGAAGGGTCTTCTCCACTATGTTGACAAAATTCATTGATGAAGAAGAGAATTTTAGTTGTGTAATATAAACCATGCTTATCTTCAATGGGGAACAAAGGATTAAAAATAGATAATGAATGGGGAGGAGTCCCATAATTGGTAGTGTGAGTGGCAACATGGACATTGGTGGGTACCACTAGTTGTGGCTTGGGAAACCTATTAGGATTAGTAACAATCATCATATTTTTCTTATTTAACTCTATATTATCCTCAAATAGGAAATTCATGATGAATAAAAGAGTCTAAAAACTTGACATAAAGAAATATGAGTTGATATGACATAGAATTGAAGCAATGAACACTGTTTTATAAAATAAGAGACAATACAATGATGAAAGGACACATTGAGATAGTTTGGCTATATACTACAAGATAAGAAACAAAATAGGATAATAAGAAGACACACTTTGATAGGTTGACTATGTACGACAAGGTAGGAAACATGATGTGATAAAAAGAGGACATAGTCAGATAGGTCAACTATGTATGGACAAATAGGAAATAAAATAGGTTGACAAAGATACACAATTATATAGGTTCATTGTGTACTAAAGGTAAACAAGATTAACTATCTATAAGAGACTATGTCAATAGAGATGATAATGTTTTGAGAATAGGTATTTTTTTTCCAAGATAATAACTAATAAAATAAAATGAAGGACATAAGTAATTAGATCAATGTGGTTGATCTAATCGGAGCACACAACACAAACCTTGCACTTACATTGGCTAGTGTAAGTTTTGTAATACAAAATATAATGTTCAAACAAAAATTGAATGTAAATGCTAAATAATTTATCAATCATAAATGTTGTTAAGTTATAATAAATTTTAAAATTAATGTGATAGAGAGTTGGTTGTAATAAGGAACTAGAAAGCAATATATGGATAGTTTTAGTTAGTTTAGACTAAAAGGGATATATATTGGTGATGGTAATGGCTTGGTATTGGGTCCTACCCCCTCACTTCATAATATTTCAATGATAAGGGTGTCAGATGCTTTGCCAATATATACCATCAATGACATGTTTATACTTAGAAAACCAAGTCAATTTTCCTCTTGGTGATGAAATGCAATTAGGTAGGCCTTGGGAATAAAATGTTAAATTATTTTTAGTGTAAAGTGATTTAGAAGTGTGTGTAAAATATAAAAATAGTGTGATTAAACCAATAAATTAAAAAATCATGTAATTAGTCTATTATTGTTACTCTAAGCATGCAATCAACTAAAATTAAAAGTGAATTAATTACTATAAAAAAAGGTTAATTCATTTTACTGTAAAGTGTATAGAGTTAGATCAGGTGACATTATGTGAAAATAATAAAGAATAGAGTCAAAAATGTCACTACTATTTTGAAGAATCAAGATCCAAAAGAACATAGTCATATAGGTTGACTATGTCTTCTAGAGAGAAGACAAACTATAGAATTATGTTGAACTAGTTTACCAAATTTGTTGTAGGGTTACAGTTTTATAGACTACAAACTTATGAAAAAAATACTATAAATGAAAAATAGAATTAAAAGATAAGGTAAGAATGAACCTTGGTTATTTTTAAGATGCTTAGTGTGTAAATTTTATATTGTGTTGCTCAATTTCTAATTTTAAAATTCTATAAATAGAGTCAACTAGACCGATGAAGTCTTCAAAACATGTTTTAAAAAAGAATCTATTAACATAGTTGACTAGCTCAACTATGTCCATAAACTTGTATGCTTAAAAATATAACTATGAATAGAGTTGACTACCTTGACTATGTATGAAATTATATAACTAAAGAAAAATACTATGGTTATTTGATTGATCTAGTTGCATGTATTTGGAGAATACATACATAGACAAAATAGAGTTATTTTAGGGTGACTATGTGTTAAACCTATGCAAAGACTATTAAACTGTATCAATATGTTTTATATAGTACTAAAAATATAAAAATATTTAATATGATAATAAAATGAATGCATGAAATAAAACATACAAGGGTTTGATTCACGTCATGGTCACCATAATGTATATAAAAGAAAATGTAGCTGAATTATTACTTAATCTTAGCTCAAATAAGATAAATCATACTTACACTTCTATTTGTTGATACATTTAGACATTTAGGGTCATGACAAAGATGGATCCACTATACCTAACCAAGGGGACCCTTATCATAATAACATCACTAGAGAGGGTTTCAAAGCCTCTAGTAAAGAAACACCATGCAGTAACCCTAGCTAGGTCTTATGTTTTCAGATTCACAAAGTATGTGAAAATTAAAGTATAATCTAATATAATGATCACCAAAGCTTGTGGCACAAAGTGGGAATAATAAACATAAAAATTAAACATTCATATAAGATATTTATTGAAGTAATTGTATAATAAATTCTAATCTATGGGAGAGAATTACAAATGAAAATTTATCTAATTTGACAAAGGAGGAACAAAGTTAGAAATACTTACCTTTGAATACAAACCAATTGATCCTCATTCTCTCCCTTGGCCAAGGTGTTTTGCAAGAGGTTTTTGTGGTATGCAAGGATATAAAATATAATTCATTCCTAAGCTACACAACTTATCTATTTATCCAAAATACTTCTCCATAAGAGAAGATCCATATCTTCAAAATAAGTAGTAAAACCCTAACCAATATTCCTCAAGTATAATGGTGGATAAGCATACGTGTAATATAATATAATTATTCCTCTATTCCTCATAAATTATATAAATGGATGTGTTATAAAGCTAAATCTCACCCTATACCTTTCCAAATTTTTATTCGACATGGTCGGTCCAATTCAACCTTGTATCTTTAATTGATAAAAGAAAGTTAAGTCTCGGTCTATGTTGGACAAGGATTACCTAGACCCATAATGTGAAAATATTAATTATAATACATGGTTGACCTAGACTAACATTTTTTTGTAAACATCAAAAAGGGTTTTTATCTTAAGTTCATTCTAAATAAGGTAGTCAATTAATTGGATGAGTGTGTAAGGGAATGGGTAAAGCTTAGGGAAGCATGTAGGAGATGGTTGTGTAGATTACAAGTGGTGTTATAAGTGAAAAAAATCATATGAAATACCAATGGTATTCTCACCCATTTCATAGTGCACCTTTTAAGTTGTCATTTAGAGTGATTGAAACTCAATGGGTTTCTATAATAAAGAAATCATCAATAATTGATAAAGTTTAAAAATATTATGTGTATAAACTTAGGCATCTCATTTAGTACTTAACACATATGTATGTGTTTTTTCTATGATTGATATGACAATAGGATAAAATAAGAAAGATTTTACTTTATTGAATGCTTGATTAAATGCTTTTGATAAGTTTCCTTAGTCTATGCTAGTTTTCCCTAGGTGGTGAATGAATGAGGGTTGATCTTATATTTATACCTATCTATTTAGAGAAATAAATCACATTAATTAAATTAGATCAACCATTAAGATAAATTTCATTAGAAAATTAGATGAATTTAGGGCACTATACAATTGCATTAGGGTAGGACACTAATCTTGATCCAGGGTTTTAGAACTGATGCTTGTGTTTTATTAGTTAGAAAATAGGTACATGCTTAAAACTTTCAAGGTCATAAGATAAACATATTTTAATCATTTTTTAAAATATAAAAGTTTTAGGTCATCAACATAATATTTTTTTACTAAGAAATAGGACAAGGAGCACAAGATAGAGAATATGCAAGGCTGTTAAAATTGAGAAAGATCTAGAACTGAGAGGAACAGCTAAGGTCTAATTTTTCCAAATGTAAAAGATTGAGGTGTTATGTAATCTATAAATATTATCTACATATATGTATTTTTAGAATTTGGGGATAAATATAAATTTAAACTCAACATACCATCCATAGAAAGATAGAAAACTAAAGGTCATGAATATGAGCCTTGGAAACTTTCTCATATGTTTGGTAGGTGACAATCCCAAGTGGTAGGGCATGGTGGTTGTGTAAGATTAATTCACGTATGACAATTTCAAAAATAGGAGAATAGAAAAAAACACCTTTAAATAGTGAGTATAAGTAATCCAAGAGGAGTTTTAAACTTAAGTAGTATTATCAATGAGCATGAAAATATCACAAAGGCATATGATTATGCAAATTATATGTGAAATATAAAAAAGGAGCTATGAAAGAGACTAGAGTAGATAACTATTCAATACAAAAAAATGCATCAATGTAAAGTGTATAAACAATTAATTTTAGGTAGGAGACCTAGTGTTAGTGCATTTACATAAATTAGTATTTCTATGGGGAATGTTTAAAAAACTAAATATGAATAAATAGGGCCATGTAAGGTGTTTCAAAAATTCTTAAAACATGGATATAAGGTAAAATTAGAGGAATATTTAGACACATCTCCCATATTTAATGTGTCATATTTTTATTAATCTCATGAGGAGTAACCAAAAATATAAGTAGAGTCACAGTTAGCAAATTGTAATGAATAATTAACATAAATGGAGAAGGAAGAGATAGATGATGTATTAAAATCTAAGGTAGTGAAGAAAACATATGGAAAAATAATATAAATAATACCTAGTAAAGTGGAATAATTATGTTATAGTGGATGAAAAATGGTTATGTATCATTGAGTTTGGTTATTGTGGCCATAATCAAATACTTAAATTTGTGAGTCAGAGCTCACTTTCTAGTTACCTAGGATATATGATATAGGATAATACAAGGTGAAAAATAGCTATTGCATTCCATATGATAGTTAAATCATTTTTATTTTTTGAAGGGTGAAATGTATAAGAATATGAGTAACAAATATATAATTTCATTAAAGGATTATATCATACCATACTAATGAGCATAGGGAGAAAAAAGTTGTGAAAAAATAGAAATTTTCATGGGCACAAATAATGTGTGAGCATATGAAAAATTTAGGGTGAGTGTTGGATAAATGAATGTATTTGGGAAGTGAACAAGAAACCAGTTTAAGTGCACTAAAAACACTCAACATATGATCATGTAAAATTTTAATCTCAAAACACATTTCATTCCTTATCTACTAGGCTTGGCTATTGCCACATTAACATATGGTGAAGCCTACTTAGACTCTCATTTAGTAGAGTGAAGTACAGTTTAGCAAGATAAACCTAAGATGGAAATTAATGCATGATATTTCCATGTAAGTATTTGGGATTTAGATGGCACAATATTATGGGATCCTATAATTATATAAAAGATATATAAATTTAATAACTATGAACTATTAACTAAAGTTATCAATAGTTACATGAAATAAGGACCTATATCCTTGAACACATGAATGAAACTGAGCATGACCATTTTTTTCACCTAAAAACCTATGTGAACCTATAAAAAGAGGCATTGTGATTTATTTTTAGATACCTATAAAATCAGATGGAGATGGTTTAGAAATCTAAAAGAGTAAAATTCTACATGTTTGTGTTAGAGGTATAATCACTTAAAGTGGGGGGGGTGAATCACTGAGCCCAGATAATCCAAACTTTAATTATGATCATTATAATTACTTAACCAGTTACCACAAGCATTAATGAAGTAAACATATCATTAAAAGCAATAAACAAGAGAGATAATGCAAGATCAATCATATAACACATGAGATACATGGGAAACCCTCTTAGGGAATAAAAATCATTGTAACCTATAACTAGAATACTATCCTATATAGCAAGATACAATTTAGACCATCTGTAACTAATCAAGGAACTAAAATCCTTACTTAGTGAGTCTCCAATCCCATAAGGTGCTACTACACTTGTATAGCTAAGCTATAACAATAACCAGACCTTTTATCAAGTTTTACCTTTTAAGGAAGCTACAACCACCTTAGATGTTTAGATACCACAACAACACCTATCAAACACTTCCACCTTTGAACTGATGTCAAAAACACCTAATGATGTACCTTAGCTTATCACACTTCACCTTCATTCATACTCAAATAACAAGTGCATAAATATGCCAATAGAACTATGACCAATAGGTCATTAAAATCATCCCAAATCTATGTTACTCTTAAACTCATCCCCAAGGCACTCTAACCCTCCTTCACTCCCCAACACACACAAGTCTCTCTCCAATTTTTACTTAGTCTCTCATACTAGTCTAGAAATCACCAACATTGATTTCACTATTTATAGATTAATATTATTAACCACTACCTTGGTCAGCCATTAGGCATGCCTTATCCCTTAAGATCTATATCATATTAATATATAGATCAATAAAATATTTATAGATCAGCCATATCATATATGGGTCACCCTTAAGGAACTACACCTTTTAATAAGGCCCTTGTAGCCCTTATAGGTATCATGTGAACCCATTCACTCATTTAGCATTCCCTCAATAAAAAAAAGAACACATGACCACTTTTAAATACATAGGTCCACTCCTTATGTCCCCTTAAACATCCTTAAATTATCATAGTAAACATAGCTCACCTATGTTTATTCTCAAACAACTCAAACACAAACTTTATACATGCAGTCACCATGAATGAACATAAAGTAAAATTCTTAAGACTTATTCATACTCAAGACAGATTTATCACACCTTCAAAATCCACATAGAGAATACCCATGGAGTCTACAACATGATACAATAGCTTGTTCATCATGAGACATCAAAACAATATCAACACAAGTTCAAATATCCTTCTCAGATGATTTACATAATAAGCATGAATACATAGTCCATTTATACCCTCAATATCTTTAACTATACTTACTTTTAGATCTTCAAATCTATATATCCAAATACACCATGGATTCCTCTATCACTTTTATTTTTAATTCATGAAAAAATTCATCTTTATCAAAAGATATGATGAAAATACAGAGTTCTAGTTTTTCTTGTGTTAAATTAAAATATTTGAATAACAATGGTCACAGTTAACCTTCGAAGCTAATGCTCAAATCTTGTGGACTTCTAGCTCAGGATCAATCTTGCACCATCTATCTTGTCCAATATTTAATGCATATACCACCAAATCCAAATATTAAACATATATCACTTTGACCTCATCTCATTCAATCTAGAAACTTTGACTCAATGTGGTCCATCAATCTCTATGGATTAGTTAGGTCAATAATGATCAACACTCACTGTAGATCAATCTATATGAACTCTCACTCACCATTAGATCCTTATCATGTTACTTTGATTAGATGTTATATATAATGTAACTATCCTCATATTACTACCTCCTAACTTCTTGGAGTCACACACATTGTTTATCTTGCTTGATATTTAACACATCAAAAATGAGTATGGGGACCCTATCAATATGCATGAATATTCATTTTTGTATCTCAATAACTTTTTTTGTGCTTCGATGGAGGATATCAAATTTAGACCAAATGATTTCCTTACATAGATTAATCCAACCATGAGACCCATTTCTCTTAAAACTCTTACACATGTGATAGATAATTCCATTAACATGCCTTATCATAAACTTCTATTACAAAGTCAACCATGTCCAAATTTTCTTGAGAGGCCAACTTTGATCATCCAAAACTTTTTTCACGCTTTAGTGCATGAAATAAAATTTAGTAAAAATGATCTAAAATAAAAAATGAACAAACCCATAGAATAATTTTATCTTGAAACCTTCACACATGAAATATATAACACTATCAAAATTCTCACTCAACTCTTTCTACCACACTAAAAAATTGGCTAAGTATGGGAAAACATAGTCAATCTGCTTAGGAGCCTAACTTTACATAAGCATATGTTTTTTATATATTGCATTGCATGATCTAGAAACTAGCGTAAATAAGCTAGGTCCAAAACTAAACAAACCCATATGATCACCTTCTCCTAAAACATCAACATGTTTCAGTTATTGCATCATCAAACTACTTACTCAGTTCTTTCTGGTCATATTGCAAATTTTGCTAAGTATGGGAAAATAGTGAAATTTGTCTTAAAAGACAAATTTTTACCCTCATATAATTGACCATGATTTGATACATGTCTTGATATTTATCACATATCAAATAGGGACTATTGTGATCACAACCATATGACTAGATCCCCTTGACTCCTTCCCATGTGGTAATGGTGACATCATCAAACAACCAACTCAGATTTTCTGCCACTAGACCGAAAGTGTCTAGATGAAAAACATTATCAAAAAAATGAATTCTAATTATGCACACAAGATATCCAATCATATATAAATTTATAGGGACCTATTTCTAACAATCAAGCCTCCATACTCATCCATGATCCTCTCAAGCTATGTCAATATTGAAGATCAACCAAGCATGCATAAATCACACTAGAACAAGCACAACACTTTGTCATTAGCATATAGACTAGAAAATAACTTAATTAACTTACCAAAGCATCTATATGATACCACCATTACATCAATATGATAACTCTCCAACAATATCCCCCTTTGTCATTGATGTCAACACCCATCAATATAGCAATATATAGCCCACCTTCAGTCTTTTCAAAACACTCCCATAATAGGAACTTTATCCCCCTTTGACATAGTGATAAAGAGGGAAAAATATGATCCTAAGGAAATAAAAACACTATAAAAATAGGAAATTACCATCTTATAAAGATGATACAAACTCCCCCTTACCTTGAGCCTACTTCTGCTTGTCATAACAACCTCCTCTTGATCCATGCCAACACTTTCTTCAATCAAGATCTTCAACCAATGATGAAAAAAAACAAACTAACTTAAATCTGATGCAACTCAAAAATAAATATATAATAGGGACTTCCCCCCTGCTAATATCTTTGAGCAATTGTACCTTTTGAGCATCTTTAGATCTCTTCATATTGTGAATAACCACCATTCATGCTTACTATCCTTCTTTCTCAACACTTCCATGACCACCAAATGTGTAAATTCACTATAAAAAATAGGAAACATGAAATAAACCAACTTGAGAACATACATTTAGATACTCATACCTTTCTCCTTTGGAGAGACTAATAAAAAATGAATCTTCTTCAAACTAGACCTGTCTAGTTTCCTTGTAACCCTATCTGAAACTTGTAGAGCCTACAATTTTTAGTAGACACATCTTCAAGACCTGAAACTCCATATATATATATATATATATATATATATATATATATATATTACTCTCATATACCCCCTAAATAATACTAATTTTCATCACCAATATCATCCTATATAACATACTTCCCTCACAAACCAACTAGATAATTATCCCTTCAGATTGAAAAAAACTTGAATAAAAAGAGAACCAAAAACCTTCAAATCTCTGTGAAGCTTTATTTGACCACCCATTTTTCCCATTCAACATATAAATCATCTTTATACCTCAAATAATAATTAAAACCACTTTTCTAGTATAACCCAAAACCTTAGAAACTCAAAATAAGAAGGGTCAGTAAAACTCCTTCTGGTTAACACACACCTCTGAAACTACTTGCACACCTAGAGACACCCATCACACACTTCTAGACCAAAATTTGATATTACATTAATTTGGTAACCCATACATCCTATAACTTATTTTAGGCCTTTCTAAGCACCATACACTCTTTAACAATGCATCAAACTTATTAGACCACCCAGAACCACAAACCTTCTTTCTTGCCATACCTTTTCTTATTTTGAGTTTTTTTTTATCATACCCACCTTAATTTAGATACATTATTAATCCACCCATCTCATGTATATCTAGATTCATATCATGTCTAAACCATCTAAGGTAATCAATTGATCTTCCACTTATATTCCATTAATAAGTTGTTTACCAAAACCAATACCCTACAACTCATGTCTTAGAGTGAATATTTTCCACCAATATTAAATGTTTGGAGGCTACCTCAAAAGGTTCCTTGGCGTGCATAAAACACACATCAACACTTACATTATTTTAACTACATGGAGACTCAAATTATATCATATTAAACCCTTCTCCAACATATATGCAACTTGGTTCTTTAGTTTCATATTCCCCATACATGTCAACCTATGTGTTGCCTTTTTTAGAAAAATAGATAAAATTATTAAATCTATATGATCACTTATTGTTCTCCTAGGTGGAAATCAATTTAAAAAATATTTTAAATTTTTTCACAATACTTGGCCAAAAAAAATTTCACTTCAATTGGATTTTCATCATCTCTTTTTTAATCACAACTTACATAGGTTTGGGAATGAAATAAAAAAATTATTCTCATCTTCTCTTGACTAAAATATTGTTTACTAGAATTTAAAAATATTTTAGGATTATTTTTCACCTCTTTTCTTTATTTGTTTAGTAGGCTTAGTGTTAATATATTACAATCCATCACAAGTGTGTGGCCATTTGATATACCATCATGTAAAACCTTTATATTAAACTTCCATTATCTTCCTAATAACACATGACATACATTCATGGGCATTGGATCACAAAAAAAATCATCCTTATAAGACCTAATATAAAAAATAAACATACATTTTGCATTTATTATAATCTATTGTTATTTTTACAACTAAGATGCCTTATAATAATTAGGATGAACTATTAATTTTATCCCAAAATTTTCTACCATATAACTATATCCCAAGTTATTTGTGTTACCACTATTAGTGGTAACCTTAAAACACTTACCTAAAAATCTACATATGGTGTGGAATATACTTATTATTTTCATTGGTTAAATATCCTCCTTTGCTAGTTTTAACAACGTTATTTTCATCATGATATCCTCTGCATTATGGTTCTTACATGTGATTTGGGGATGCATCATTCTCTTTATCAATTAGTGCAATATGATTATTTCCCAATTTCTTCTATTTTTGTTATGAAACTAATTAAGGACATTCAAAATATCTATGTCCAACATACCCATACTCAAAGAACTTACACATGAATCATTTTCCTCTTCCTCTATAAAAGTATACTCTTCATCTTAAAGAATACTATC
The DNA here is from genome assembly GCA_037957365.1 of Torreya grandis. Classification (NCBI taxonomy): domain Eukaryota; kingdom Viridiplantae; phylum Streptophyta; class Pinopsida; order Cupressales; family Taxaceae; genus Torreya; species Torreya grandis. The sequence goes on from JARHVA010007008.1 coordinate 80,481, forward strand.
TTCCCTTTCATATTGGATTTCTATTTTCATAAGTGATAGATTTTGATTCATGATAATGTTTTCCTCTACCCATGTTTTCTTGTGATCTTCCTCTTTATAACCTTCCTCTACATCTTGATGTGTCTTTTTCCTCATTGTAAAATTTAGTTCTACCTTCAATGCACATTGATAGGATTCCTCTAGTGAATTCAACTTAAACATTTTAAAATCATCTTGAATACAAATATGAAGACCATTTTCATACCTTGAAATTGTATTTTGATCATCTTAAACATAACCAATTATAATGTTATGTTTCTAAAATTCCTCCATGTAATACTTTTCACTCATTTATTTTTTCTTTAATTTTTTCAAATTATTGAACAAAATTATTTAATATTTAGAAGGCAAAGACTTATATTTTAACTTTTTAACTGTCCTAGCTAAGTCTCGATTTTATCTTTCCATATTCTATCCCATTTAAAATACACATAATTCAATCACAAGGAGGCATTTCCATTCTACTTGGCACAATAAAACTTCACTTTCTTAGGGTCCTCCATTGATTCATAGTCAAAACACTTCTACAGATTTGTGATATAATAAATAATATCTTCGAGGAGTAATATTATGCCATAGTTACATGTGCCCAAATTAGGGTTTCTAACCCTAATTTTAATTTAATTTAGAGATATTTATTATGTATATTCAAATATATCATTAACTTAAACTTCTTGATCTCCTTTTTCTTCAACATCACTTACATCTAAACTTATATTTCATGTCCTTTGTAAAATCTCCTTAGCATCCAATCTCACATTAAATCATCTCTATTAGTAAGATATGCAAAGAATAAGTCACACATATTTTTTTAATATAAGTATGTATCAAGTGTATGACATAATGTATTCTGTATAGGATATGGTCTCATGTAGAATAATGAATAACTTAGAAGTTGAATGGTTAGTTTGAGTACTTCAAGGTAGAAAATGAAAGGTCACAAGAAATAAGATTATTAGTCTCTTTGGAGCATTATATATAATCTAATTTTGTAAAAAAAAAGGTTAGAATATAATAGAGATCAATATATGTAACTATTTAAATTATTAATATGTTCTTACATTTATCCTGTATGTATATAGCCTTATTTAATTTTTGCAAATCTTCCCTACAAATGAATGTATTATTTATTATTATTTCCATCTAACTTATTTAATTCATAAAATGATAATAAGTGTATATATATATATTAATTATGAGCAAGAATATATATATATATATATATAATTATTTATAAAAAAATTATATTTAACCATGTCTATAATTTCCTATAAGAATTTAGAGAACTAATGTAACTTCTTAGACTAAAACAAAAAGAATGTCTAGATGAGTGGTTCTAGGGATCACTACTAATAACATTTTTGTTACTGATATGTGAATATGTTTAAATAGTTACTTGGTATAAGGGACCTTGAAAACTGGTTATACATGAGTATCTTATTTTCATATAGGAATACGCAATAAGAATAAGAGGTTCTATAGATAAGATCAAGTCTGACCCCATCCACAAATAAATTTATTAAATATTTTGGTATGAGTTACTTGACTTGATAACAAAATGAATTCATAGACTTTAATATTTATATTTTAGACTATGTGAAATAAGTGGAGAGAAGAAAATTTTAAATGTTGTGTAACCTAGATAGTGATTTGACATATGTAAATGAACATTATGGAAAGACTACAATTAATGGGGAAATTATGGAATTTTTATTTAGGGGTATATTTCATTTGAAGTTTCATATAATTTACTTGGTATAGGGATTAAATGAAAGTTTTTTAAGAGTCTCATTATGATATTGAATGTATAACTATGTAAATGGTCATGGTATAGATTACAGGTGATATGGAGTAGTCATTCAGGGCACAATGGGGATGATAACTATATAGAGTTGAATGAAGAAGAATTGAAAAAAGAAATCCAAATCAAAAACCAAAAATATGGATAATGTATAAAATAAATATGGATCTACAAAGAGAAATGCAATAATATAAATTATTTAAGAAATAACACCTAATAGAAGATGAAGGACCACAACTAGATCCATTAATGAGTAGAATGGAAGTTGTCAATAAAATGGGAGGAAGTAGACATCTAGAAGATGAATATGAAGCTAATGGTTAGAGATTAGTGTAAGATAAGGAGGATTATATAGGAACCATATATAATGTAGAAACCGATCAAGAATTTGAAACTAAACCAAAAAAAGAGAAAGGAATATAATGAAGAAACCATGAATATATTGAAAAGGGGAATTTATTAAAAAAATAGAAATCGATTTAAATATCAGATATGGAGAATGTTATATTATATTATGGAAGAAGAAGGGAAGTATTTTTTATAAGTAAATAGGAAGCAAAAAGATAGGTCAGGTTCATGAGTGTGTATGATAGACATTTTAGGTATTTTTCATTCACTCCAAATTGATACATCCCATGTTACTAATTTGAAAATTTAGAATTATAATCTAGAAGTAGTTAGATAAGTATTTTTAACTGAGAAGTTTTTTGAAGAAACTAAATGAAACCTAGGAAAGAATAAGAAATAAATTTGTTGAAGTTAGTACACCTATTGATTCCAATATTTTTGGTACTCCAAGAACCTTCATATCAAGTTTGAAGACACCATTTAAATCACCATTAATAAAACCATTCATATATATCACAATCATAAGAAACATGTCGTTTGCTCTAATGAGTGTCATTGAGTCATCCTTATTTAGTAATGTAATGTCAATTTGAATGAGTTTCTAAAGGTTAGATGTAATAGGTTCAATAAAAAATTTAGCTAATATTTATTTATAAGTGGAAATAAAACAAATGTAATCTAAATTGAAAAATTAAAACACACTTTGTAGAATGGAAAACAAACTTGCATAATTATAACTAAAACATTTTAAGTCTATGGATCCATTTAGTTTATAGGTTATATGATATTCTAATATTAAAATAAATATTCAAAAATGAAAAAATACATAACGATATATAATATATAAATATCAATAAAATGTGTCCTTCCTTAGGTTGAGTGGGCCCTTGCTCTTCCTTTAGGAAAAATATTAGAAAAAATCAATATGAAAATTTGGAAATGTTCAAATGCTTAAAATATCCATTCTTGAACAAAATTGTTTACAAACCTTCAACATATTTGTTTGACTACTAATAGTCTCTTAATTCTCCTATTCTATAACTTCGAGGTTATATTTATAATACAATTTATTAAACTAAATCACTATTTTAGACTTTAATATAACAAATTGGATCCTACAAAATATTCGTATTATTAAAAAATAAAACCATTTCATACTTCATTAGGATAGATGAGTGGGTAAAGTTGGATTCCTAGATTTTCTATCTATTTTGTTGTTGAGAATAAAATGTAATATTGACATATTTGATTTTCCTCTTTTTCAATAATATCTCAAAAAAATACTAAAGATATTCATAGAATTTTTTGAATTCAATAAGTATCTTATTATTTATGTAAATATTTATTTTTGAAAATACTATAAATATATTTCATACAAATTATTTCCAAGAATAGTTGGTGATCATCTCTGGAGTTTTTTACTTTCATATTTATGAAGTTGTAGATATCTAGAATTAATTTATAATCACCTTTAGAACCAAACTGGTGACCTCCAAAACTAAACTGATGACCTCTAAAGATACTTAAGGACTCAATAGCTAACTTAGGAGTTGATTTCGAGATCTAGAGAAACATTATATGGGAATCTAGAGCTATGTAAGACTCTCAAGCTTCTCCAAAATTGTTCTTGAATTGGTACTTTGGGTGTTCAAAACCTTATGTCTACATTTATGAATTGTTATGTCTTACATATACAATAGTTTTCATATTTTACTCAAAATCCTTAGAAATAGTTAAAAACGTATCTAACAAATATTTTTAAATAATAAATAAGATAAATACCATATATTTCATCTCAAATAAAATATAATTTATAAATTGTACATTTATATCCAATTTATAGGTAACTTACGGAATAATAAATAGTGTTACGTCATGGATATAATGAGACATGTTTTGGCCTCATCATCTCTCCCATACTAAATCTCATGCATGTCTTTCTGCATGATGGTGATGATGTTATTATCTTAGAGTCATCTTTTCCAACATTGTGTTCAAGTCAAGTTCTCTATAAATCTTCCCAAACAATATTTTTTCCATTATGTCATCATCTGGATAATGACGTTGGTATTTTCAAGGTCCACCTCAATTTGGTTGGGGATATTTGCTCCCTCATTTTAGGTAATCTTTCTAATTATTTTTAAAATTATTTTTTTGTTTCATTTATTGTTATATGATATATATAACGGAAATAAGTTTAAGGAACATTAAATTATGAAATCATATACACAAGTAGTCATGTTCTCCAAGTATTTTTATTATAATTGAGGAAAAAATTAAATCTACATAAACTATTTAAATAAACAAATATCTTTGGGATATTCATTTATCATTAAAAAGCCATGTATTTTTCTTCAAGTATGTTGTGCTTCTAAGTCTAACTTTGAAACAAATAGATAATTCTTTATTTTGTTGATTTTAAATAGTTACACATTTTTTCTCCACTTGGCTATCAACTGGGGACATATAATGTTTACTTTTATTCTTTGAGAAATTTCAAAAGTGGATCTATTTGTAATAATAAAATATGCAATTATATTTGAAAATAAATAGTATAATAAGTATGTTGGCCATCCCTTTAGTTTTTATTGATTCTCTATTTTTAATGTGATCAAATATGCTAAAACAAAGTGGAAAAGTTAGCCAAAAAGATACAAATTTTATTTATTATTAGGAAATATAAAATTTAAAGTTTTTAATATTTTTATTTTTTTTAACATCTCCCTTGATCAGCCATCAAGATGGTTTTTTGATCAAGGATATTTATAAATAACATGGATAACCTACAAGTCATTTTTCTAACCATGGTCATCAACTATGCTTGAGGTTTTTCATTATTAGATTTTTTTATTTTATTTTTAGTGTTCACTTTTCAATAAATGATAATATAATGATAAATGAGAAATTGGTTGTTCTAGAACCTATATAACATCTAAATTAAATAAAAAGTTGATTACACTCATGAGTTTTTCCTTCCATGATCCATCTTTACCAAAATTAAACCTATGTGTAAAATCATGAAAAATTCTTGCATTATGTTATAGATTCTTCAAATTTCAAGTGATCTTCAAGTGATGTGAATTTTATATTTATTATCACCTAAATGATACAAATATACTTACCTAATTTACATCTTAGATGTAGAGATAGATTAATTTAAAATATATGAAGTGGACCAAAAATTGTAAATCAACTATTTTATGAACTGCAAGATTTCTAGGTTGACTAATAGTCATTTCCTATCTTAGACTTTGGACTGTTCTCAAATATATCTTCAAAAAAATTACCAAATAAATTTTATATGTAAGAAAAAATAGATTTTATATCTTTAGAGATTTTGGAACTTCCTTAACCATCCATTTTCTCCCAATTTTCAGGGTCAAAGAGTTCTCTAAAAGATAAATGACATGTAATATTATCGCCATCATCATAAGCACTATTTATAGGTATCTCATTACATAATTTGTCCAATCTAAAATCAAAATTTCTCATGATTCATTTTATTATGATTTTTATAACAAGGAAAAATACTATGAAGACTATGTTGCAATTAAATTATTTAGCAAACCAAAGAGTGAAAATATATGATCAATACTACTTATAGAATGCACTTCATAATCATATGTTAATTTGAATAATTAAATAAATCTAATATTATTTAAAAATTTTAACAAGATATCTAAGAACATTGGTTATTTAGAAACATTACATATGATGTCTTGATTGTATAATTTCAATTATTATTTAAGGTTTTATTCAAGCATTCAAGAAAATGAGAAATTGAAAATAAGTGATACAACATTTGTTATGAATGGATATGGTTCAAGGATTAATTTATTTATGAGTAATGGAATATTTATCATGGATTTAAATAACTCCTTTTGGTAGTTTCTCTTATTATGGTTGGTTGTGAGGTATTGTCCTATTCTAATCCTTGAATATGGATGGAATTTTATCAAGTTATTTCACTAGGTGGGAATGACATAATTTCACTATTATAAATAGGATAAGCCAAATTATGACTAAGGTTATGTGTAGGAATATTGTTAACTATTAATTTATACAAGAAAGGTTGGGTTGGGTTTTTTTTATGTCCAAAATTGATTATGTATATGGGTGTTATTTAAAATAAACAACTTGTGATTTGTTAATATTGGGGTGGTGGTTACCAAGTATTTCCTTGATATTTTAACCTTTGGACAAGTAGTTGTTATAAATTATGTGTACAATATTTAGGTATGTAAATCCAATAATGATACATATAATTATAGGAAACATAATTATATTTGTATAACAAATATCAGAGAGCCATACCTAAGTTTCCCTTTAGTGGCCATTTATCCTTTTCAGATGCATTTAAAATTTGGATGCTTCCACACATGTTGTCATACTCATGATTCTCCTTACATCAATAGCCAAGGTAATAAATGGTCATATATTCCCTTACCAATTGCTCCTAACAAACTCTCTCCTAAGATTTCTATAATTATATATTATTACTCATCTAATGATAAAAAATATGTAGGTTTCATTCATTATAATGAAAAATTATTAAAATAGTAGAATTTATTAGTGCATTTCCTTCCACAATTTCTTCATTGGATTTTGAAATAGAAAAAGGAGGTATAGGGGTGGCAACCCCCAATAGGGTCTTAGGGTAGTTCCCTATGTGCATGAAACCAAGAATAATTTACCCTTTCCTTTGTTCTTAAATTCTTTTTTGAAGAAGAAATTATCTTGTTTTTTTATTGTCTTGAAACTAACTTCAATACATTGTAATTTTATGAATTATTAACTGTACATCATAATTATGGTTTCTTTGGTAGTTGAAGACATAGGTTTCCTTTGCTCATGAATAATACAAACTATTTTAGGTTGATATCTCTTACCCATAGGCATATAAGAAGTTAATAAAAATTGGTGTTACTTACCCATCAATGTAGGATTAGATTGGCATTCATCAATACATGAAGGCTTTAATATCCAAAAGTGCAGACTCCTTCTTCCCCCTAATATCAACTAGGTTTGACATGTGTTTCTTTATAGTATTAATAGGGATGTAACCATGTTTCACCATAAAAGGAACCAAATTGGGCACTTCCTTCACCTCAAAAATAATACATAGAATGCTCTAACCAACAACAAGGATTTTGACCTCATCAAAGTCAAGGAGGTTATCAAGGAGGTTATAAATGTGGTAATACAAAACAAAGGTAAGGGAATATATAACAAAGGTAATCTATTATTTTTTACATGTGTGGATAAATGAATCACATCATAAAAAATTATCTCTATGTTTAATTATTTCTGGGAAACTAGTGTTTAGTTCCTAAATAATAAGGGGTCTAGTGTAAGGGGAAAATCTAGTTTTATATGGTAAAATATAGATTTTTAATCAAGTAATTTACATGAGGAGAAGAAATAAATTTATCCAAAAACAAATTGAAATAGATGATTTAGGGGCTGGAATTTGGTGTGTAGGACTAAGACACTATCATGAATTTAGATCTAGCCTTCATTTGATGATTGGACAGGAACACCAAAAGTGGACAAGAGTGGCACAGGTGTTGTAGTCTACCTCTACCACTTTTATGTAGGAGTTTTGATCTTTTTAGGTTTTCTTTTTCATATTTATGTGACCTTGTGTATGAAATTTTAGAGGATAGAAGTCAATAGAGCTCACTATAAGTTGGTTTCAATCTCAAAACCATATATCTATGTACACACATGCAAATAAAAAATTCAAATAAATAAAAAGAGGGAAAAACTAGGTTAGGGGAAAAATGATCACATGATATAGAAGCCCTGCTATCTTGATTGTTACCTACATTAATCCTCAACCTAGGGTCTCAAATCAAATGTAGTTATCCCTTAAGAAACATGCATAATGAATGTGCATAGTAGGTGCAAGAATTAATTTTGCCTAGACCCTTCCTTGATCAAGCATGCAAGTCTATGTGTGATCCAGAATGCTGACTATTGACTAATTTTTAATATGTAATGTGCCAAAGTAGTAAGTGATAGATATGAAATGCCTTGTGAATTCCTTTATATAGGAGACTCTTCATTTTTAATTTGGGAGCTTTATTCACATTAGCTGACATCAAAAATCTAAATAAAAATTAAAGGAGGGGCTAAGAAGGGTTTAAGACCCATTGAACAAGAAAAAATGACCATTGGATAACATCACCAGAAAGGATAGGAGCATCAAGTGCTATAGTCCTATAGAATTATATTGCCCAAGACTCAAAAAAATAAGCTGAGACTAACACATACCAAGTCTATGGGTTCCTGGAGGTATAGGTCAGTTGATTGAGATAATAGAGAGGTGATAATAGAAATAAATAAGACCAAGATAATTAAAAAAAGGACATGGATAATGTGAACAAGGGCTCATATTCTCCAGTCAAAGTCTCCTATTAAAGTACTATGAAAAGACATGATATGTGTGGTTACTTGACCAATTTAGGGTATATAAACCCTACACACTGCAAAGGGAAACTATTTAATTTCCATATTATAGAGAATTAAATGAAGGGGATAATAATTAAAACTATAAAAATGGTGCATTCCCATTTCAATAATAGGTTTTATTTTACAATAAATAAACATAAATAACATGGTATCCCACTTATAGGGATTCTTGAATAAAATGTGACAATTTTTTTTTGAGATGATATGTATTTAGACCCTACAAAAGAGATGGTTTTATGAATAAATCATCCTAGCTATCAAAATCAATCCAAAATAATAATGCCACTGAAGGACATCCTATGATAGTATATGCTTAAATGTATGGATAGATCATTTGAATCTTGTGATAAGATGGAGTAATCATAACTCTAATATATTTACTAAAACTAGTAAGTACTCTACAAAATGAAGACATTTCCCAAAATATTACAAATATATCACATATTTTTTTTATTACACACAAATAGGAAGTGAGAGAGTAAATCAATTGGTTTTTAATGTTAATACTAATAATCCATGGGATGTGGACAAAAAGAATGGACATTGAACTCAAATTATATGAAATTCCCAATGTTATTTTTTTATTCTAGTAGCACTTTAAACATGATTCCTAGATCAACTTGGGAAGCCATTGGAACATTGGCTTTAAGATAAAACCCTATTACTCTAAGTTTCACATATTATTATCAAATTAGACATATTAGGAGACTTGAATATGTAGATATAAAGGTGGTTAAATTAAGTTTGTGTGGATACATTGATGTAATTGACATGAATATAGATGATACTCATTATCCTTATTTAACTAGAAAAAAATTGGACTATGATGGTCAAAGGATTATTAACATAGTGAAAACCCTATTGGATGTACACCAAGAAGATGTTGATATGGTCATACCATTGAATAAATATGAGAGTAAGCCATACTTGATCTAAAGGAACCATTTTTTGATATACATACAAGGATGATGGTTTAAAGTCAATGAAAATCCAAAAATAGAACCCCTAAAAAGTAGATATTTTACTTACATTACACATCCTATACTAGATATACCAAATTCACATAAGATAGAACAACATTAGAGCCAACTAGTTCAGATGCTTAGGACATTCCCAAAGTTATAAATGGAATAATGTAGTTCCCCTTTTGTGCTTTATCCTAAAATTAGATATTGATCATATCTATCATCTAACTCCTAGGTATATGTTATATTTAACCTATTAATGAGGTTAATTTCTATGGGAATCTGATTCTTCAATTAGTAGTGAATTATATGTGTATATGACAAATTAGTTGCATGAAGATCAAGAAGTAAGACTAGTGAAAATGGTATTTATTATAAAAATATAGTTTTCTTAATATTGTTTTTATAGATGATCTAACATAATTATTTCATAAGATGTAAAAACATATTCCAAATATATACATTCGAGTCAATACATTGAATTACACATTGAAAGGGGCTTTTACAAGTTGATGGGTTATTTATAGATCCAAAAAACTTCATTTTGAATACCCATGTGAGATTTTATGGGATAGATTTGAATTTTTTATTCCATTTCAAAATAGTTTTCATTCTTCCAAGAGGGGCAATGTCCATAAATACATGTTCACAAATGTCTTAAGTATGGGCATCCAAAAATTAAGACAATGTATATGGTGAATATTTTTTAAGGTACCTTGGATCCTCTGACCAAGAATTGGTACATACATAAGGAACATATCATGGAAACACAAAAATTGCCTCAAATTCAATAAGAATTCATTCAAATATTTGTATTTAAAGATGAAAAATTGATGGTACAAAGGGATATTCAAACATCTTAAAATATTATTCTATCATGGATGAGAATAAGATACACATGTTGTAGAAGAACAATAATTTTAAGAGAAAATAAGCATAAGTATTCACATAGATATAAAGGAGTATTATGCTAAGAAGGAGAAAAAGGAAGTTTTGATAAAATTTTGTAATAGAATTTGGAATATCATATAGGAATATAATCATAGGGAAAGTGAGGAGTTTTTGGATTTGAAAATATTTTATTAAATTTAAAGGGACACAAACATACTTGAGATGATGAATGTAGAAAAGATAGATGAGGAAAAACTTTGAATTCATAATGCATCAAAGCAACAAGATTAAATAAAAGTAATGTATTCTATCCAAGTGGAACAAACAAAAATATATAAAGAACTAGTGCATAGTAAAATTGAAAACATCGGTATAGACATAGTACCAAAATTAGAAACTATTGTTAATTATTAGAAATAACATAGATTTTATAGGTAGTATAATTTTTATGATATTATGAAGACATGTTTCCCACTATGTTCTTATAAGTTAAGTGTGTAGATCCCTCCCTAGGTGAGATGCAAATTAAGCTAAAGGAGTGTGCACACCCAATGAAAAAGATACCTTATAGGCTAAATCCTAATACTAAAAATGAAATTAAAAGTATAAATATATCAGATAGAATAATTTGGAATCATATATCTACATGATAAATAGTATTGGATTAGTCCCATGGTGATACAACCTAAATAGATAAGTGAAATATGAGCTTGTGTGGATTACTAAGTGTTGAATGATATTTTCATCAATGATATATTTTTGGAGGTTTTCAATGTATGTAGTTAGTTAAAATAATCTCTAATATAATATAAAAATGAATATATATTATCTAATATATCTCATAATTAATAACTATTAATCTAGAAATGTCATAAGTGTGATTGATGACTAAATATGCACTAAATAACTTCAAATTAAGCTATAAAAGATTGATGATTTTCCATTTTTAATATATTTAATAAAAAAATAAAAGATAATAATATTAAAATATAACTTGCACCAAAAATAATTATTTCATCACACTTATTATGTACAACATTTTTATTATTAGATAATATTAAAACAAGCCTATTACAAGATAACTTGCATGACGAGTTATGTCAATAAAAAACATAAAATAAAATATCAATTAACACATTAATTAACCACTAATTAATATAAAAATATAAAATTGAAAATATACTCTAATATTACTAAAATTAGACTCAATAAAATAGGGTTGACTCATCTATAAGATAAGTACAAAAAGGAAAAAGCATTTCCTAGCAACTTATGCACACTAGATAAGCTAGGCATCAAAAATCCATATAAAGTAGAAAATTGAATTAAATAACTTTAATTTCAGTTAAATTTTATATCAAATTTTTTTCCCATCTCTTTCAAATGAATGGATATGTTTTTGAGTTTAATTAAGTACATATTCAGTGAACTACACTCTAACTAACACTTATAACTATTTTTTAATAAGTTCCTAAAAAGTGTCCAAATTTGAAAAAAATAATCTATAAAATAACTAAATTTAATAATAATCCTAAAATAATAAAAAATAACTAAAACTAATTTTAAAATTAATAATCAAGTACCGACATTAACACCATACTCAACATTTCCCCCTTTGATGTGAAGAGGAGAGATGCCTACCATCTCCTTAAGTCTTCCATGAATGTGTGTATGTACAATACCTTGGTTATAATATCTCAAAATTGATCACAAATCCTCATGTAATCAATTAATGAGTGTTTACAATTGACCAAATCTATGAAAAAAATTTAATATGTTTGGCTCGAGCATGGAACACTAGATTCTTAGACAACTGTATTACCCCATTATTATCATGAAAAACATACGTTGGCTCAAGTTGATCCTATATAAAATAAAATAAGAGTAATCTAAAGAATAATTATTCATTTAAATTTTATTTAAGGTCTATATATTTGGATTCAATAAAGGATTAATACAATTGTATCTTATTTCCCAATGTGAAGCAATAACCTGAAGTTGAGTTCTTATCATCAAGAGATCTTCCCCAGTATGAATTTATGTATAAAATTATACATAATGAACTATGTGGTCTAAAATGAAAACCATTAATATAAGTACCTATTGCATATTTGAAATTTATCTTTGCTACTTGAAAATGATTGAGTGATGGTTTTACCATAAATATAAAAATTAGTGAAACCCCATACCTAATTTTGGGTCTTGTCATAGTGAGATACATAAAACATCCCACTATTATTATAAAATTATTTTCATAATCCTAATTAATTCCGTCCTCACTCATTATCTTTTCTCCACTAGAAATTGGAGTGTTCATGGGCTTACAATCTTGAAGATTATACTTATTTAACATGTCTTAGACATATTTTTATTAAAAAATGAATACTTATTATTTATTTCGATATAATTTCATGAAAATAAGTTAATTATTTATTTGAATATCAGTCATATTAAATTATAATTTCATACATTATTTTAAACTATTCAACATCTCCATAGAGTTACTTGTAAATACAAGTCATCTATATAGAGTTAAACATATAACACATTAGAACCAAAGTCTTGTATGTAAAGAGCTGGTTTATTTTGAATTATTAAAAATTATTTATCCAATAAATAGATATAAATTATTTATTATCAATATATTTGAGCTTTTTTAAGCCCATAAATATCATTCTTCAACTTATATACGCTAAATTCTTTAGCCTTTACCTCAAAACATTATGCCTTCCCCACATAAATTTATTATTCAATAACTCCACTTAGGAATGAAAATTTTAAGTAAATTTTATTAATTTTCCATAATTTATCATCAACTATGTTAATCATAAGTCTTATAGTATCTTGATGTACCACAGTGCATTAGTTTCCTTATATCAACCCCATATGTTTGTGCAAATGTTTTTGTAACTAGTCTAAATTTTACCTTATCAATTGTACCACCACTCTAGAATTTGATCTTGTAAACCCACTTGTCTCCAATGACATATTTATTATATGGATTTTTAATAATATTGTGTGTATCATTCCTCCTGAATGAATCCATATAAAATTTCATAGCATCATCCCATTATTTATTTTGACTAGCTTCTACATAACTTCAAGGTTCACCATCCATAAATGATAATTTAAACATAGAATTTTCATCATAATCATCATCAAAAAATTTATATTCCTGAATTTTAAGCCTTATAATCCTCCTCTCATAGTTATTATCTAAAATTTAATTTTCTGGATGTGGATTCAAAAACCACTTTTACTTGCTTAAATTTGATGAAGATGGATGACTAGTCTCTTAGGAAGAGTTAATATTATTTCACATTGAGATAGAAACATGTGTAGGATATTATAATCCATGAAATAAATATTAAATAATATTTGCCCATTTAATTATTACCTATGTATCTATATTATCATGATTATAATACATCTGATTTTAACAAAAAATATAATCACTAGAAACAATTATGGATTTACTAGTAGGATTATAAAAATTATATGCTTTGCATTCATCACTATATCTTTTGAAAATATTAGCAATACTCTTAGGATATAAATTTGGATTAAAATAAACATATTTTATTTTACCCTTACCTTGACATATGGTGATTTTCATTTTTCCCTTTACCTTAATTTGGATGGACTTTTAATATCCCAATTGCACTTAGATTTTGAAAGAATCACCATACTTATTGAAACTATCTCTTTGAATTATCATGTGATTTGAGATATTATAATCAAGAGAAAATAAATTTCTTCCATCCTATATTTCCATAATACATGTGAGACAATAATCTATGTGTTATTTCTACTCACTTTATTTAGGTGGAAATTTTTTATTTTCATTGTCTTGATTATCTTGATTCTTAGTTGTTAGTATCATGCAATATTTTGTAAAGTGATTTACTTTTTGGTAATAATGACAAGTAAGGTTTATTTCAATTTTACGTGTGAATTTAGATTCATCTTTCTCCTTTCAATTTTAGTTTTTAAACTTCCTAAATTTTAATATTTATTTCTAATTTAGTCTTTTAAAATATTGCCTTGGATTCAAGTGAATGTTCTTGATCCCATATATTATCCTCATGAGAAAAATATAACCCACTAAATCATAAACACTAATATTTTTCATGTCCTTACACTCTTCAAGAGTGATCACAATATGAAACCATTTTTTAGTCAAATATATTTAAAAATTCCAAATATTCAAAGTTATCATCTTTGAGGATGGGAATATTCATAGAAGCCATGATACTCTTCATAATGGATTAAAAATGTTTTGAACCTTTAGTGGATGAATTTATGATACTAAAATAATTTTTTGAATTTATGGAGAGACTAAAAATAATCTCTAATGTAATCTAAAAATAAACTCATATATCATCCAATATATCTGACAATTACTAGTTGTTAATCTAATAGTGTTGTAAGTGTGATTTATGAATGAGTATGCATTGAATAACTTAATATTAAGATAAAAAAATATTGATATTTTTCATTTGTGAATAATTAAAATAAAAAATAAAAAATAAAAATAAGTAAAAATAATTTCCAATAATAATAATTATTGCGACATACTTCTTATGCATAATATTCTATTAATAAATAATGCTAAAATAAGCTTATTAAAAGATAACTTGTTTGAATAGTTATGTTAAGAAAAATAATAAAGTGAAATATAAATTATGACCTTACTTGAACACTAACTAAGATAAAAAAAAATAGACTCTAAAATAACTAAAAGTAGACTCCAAAAAATAAGGTTGACTCATTGATAAGATAAGGTCAATATGCAAGAAGAATTTCTTATAAATTAAACAACTCATGAACACTAGACAAGCTAGGCACCCTAAATCCATATAAAGTTTGAAATTGACTAAAATGACTTTAATTTAAGGTAAATTGTTTATAAAAAATCTCTCTAGTCCTTAGGGATGACTTGATAAGTGGTTGAGCTTAGTTAAGAACACATTCAATAAATTGCAATCTGACTGGCACTTCTAACCATTTTTTAGAAATATTCTTAAAAGTGTCTATATATTATAAAATAAATAATCTATGAAATAAATACTTAAAATAATAAAAGACAAACAATATTAATTATAACATTAAAAATTAATTTCCAACATTGGCATCATACTCAACACATTTCCAATTCCTTTCACAGATGAAGTAATTAAATTTGTTGTGGGTAATGAACTCTACTTGTTTATATATGGGTTAGATAAATACCATCATATTATTATAAAAAATGAGGAGAAAAAAATAAAAAAATCACAATAGAATGAGGATCATTTGATTATAAGCTAATATCATTTCGTCTAAAAATTCACCTTCAATTTTCTCTAGAGTAGTTTTTATGATAGTTAGAGACTTTATTCATGATTTATAAAAGTCTAATTAGATGATTTTGTATATTTCTAATTATTTAAAGCACATATATAAATATTGTGATTAATTTTATAAAGATGTCAAGATTTGTGAATCACATAAAATATAAATAAATGCTTATTTTTCACACCATTTAGTGAACTGTTTGGACTTGTTATCTATAATTATTGAATACTAGTGGACCAATAAAAATTATACTCATAGTGGGAATCTAACCTCCAACAAGAAAAACATATGTGAGATCATTACTAGGTCACGCTAGGTTCTACCTTAAGTTCATTCATGCATATGTAACTATTTTATAACCATTATATAAACTATTGTGTAATGACAAAAACTTAGAAGACCTATGAATGCCAAATATCCTTCATATATTTGGAGTAAAATTTAGCCACAACACCCATTTTGGTATTCCCAAACTATAAAAAACCATTATGTGTACATGTTCATGCATTAGGGATAAAATTTGAATCAATTATATCAAAAGCATGGGATGGAGGCCTGAATCATCCATTACACCTCATAAATTCTAAGATATCAACTATTTATAAAAACTATAATACCATAAATCAAGAAGCATAGGGGATGGTTTTTGAACTATATAATTTCAAACATTACTTGTCACTTACCCCATTCATTTTATAACTAATAAAAAAAAATTGCAATACTTGGTTAATAAACTAATGTTGGGAGGAATATTTCTAGGTGGTTAACATTTTTCCAAGAGTTTTAGTTCAAAATCAATGTGAAACCCAGTAAGTAAAATGTTTTACTAAACCACCTTACTTGAATTCAAATAGGGGATGAACATAAATAAATATAGGATGAATCTTCAAACACATATATTATCAAAGTGAATATAATCCTACAATAATCTAAGTATATGGAAAAAATTAGACCATGATAAATTCTATAAACATTATGTAGAATAAAAAAAAATAGCTAATCCCATAAGTTTTACATTTATGATAATAAATAGGTTCCTATATAATCTCAAAAAGTATGATGTTTTACGTAGAGTGGACATGGAACAGGAAAGACCACAAGTCTTGGAGAAATCACATCAATGGGTAGAAAGAGGGCATTTTTTAAGAGAAATGATTGTGAGAAAACTATTGCAAGTAGAATTGGGTGGCCAATAGCATCTTAGGATGCACACAAGGTTGAAAAGCTTTAGATGTATGTCAGAGGATGGTAAAATTGAACTAGAGAGATAAGATGTTAATTTAATCCATTTATAGTTTTTAAACCATTTGAATAATAGGGTATCAACTTTGTGTTATTATTTTATCTTAAATTGATTTAATATAAAATTAACCCTTATTTAGATAAATAGAATGGAATAATATAGGGTGTTGTAAATTCACTTTTTAATAAATAAATTGAAGGTAAAATACTAAAATAAATTAAATGAAACAATGAAAATCAAGGCTAAATAATGTGATTGAATAATTAATTTATATTTTTGATGCATTTAGTTGACTATCAAAATAACACAAAAATAAGAACATAGTATTGAACCCAAAATCTTTCCAGAAGATAGATCTAAGCTCCCACAAGGACATGAATGTTGAATACGATATAATCATTGGTCATTTTTGTCCATGTGTTTTGATATTTTTTATTTATAATAAATAATAATTTAAGTCACACTTACATGTGATAGTGAAAAATAAACTTATGTGTTGATTTTTCCTTTAGAGATGTGCATAAGATATACACATAGTTTCTTGAATTTGGAAAGCCTAATTTGTCATGTAATTATTTAATGAAATGTAAGCATAAAAAATAGTAGTGTAATTGGTATGAGATAACCCTAATCACCCCCATAATGACTGGACAATGCCTACATATCCAATACTCTAAAGAGAGAACTCAAGCCCAATATATTTTTCCCACTTAAGTGTTTCATGTAATTATTCCCCTTTGATTATATTAATGCATCTAGAATCATCCTTAATACTTGATCATCCAGGGTAAGGGATGCATAAAACTAGTTTTAAACATGGTTGAGGAATATTTGAGATGTTTAGAACTTGAACTGGGAAGAATAGGGAAATTGTTATCAATGTGTGCTTATGTCAATAAGCCTTTGAATTAAAACTACCCAATTGTGTAATTATTGACTTGAATGTGATTTTATACCAATTCCAATGAGATAAACATTCGTAAGGAAGCCTAAAAGCATGGAATTCAACCTTAAGGAGGATTTAATTTTTGAAACATAATCATTGGTAAGAAAAGTAAAATAAATCTAGGTACAAATATGTGTGCTTAATATTATTTTAATTTTTCATCTATCATGTCCCCTAAGGAAACATGCTAGATTTTAGGCTTAGATAGAGGCATATAGATGCATAGTTATGCTTTTAGAAATTATAAGAATTTTATATGTAATAGATGATGTTATTAAGATAGAATAGGTCCTCTCTTGCGATTAGTATAGGGTGAGGTAGAAAAATATATATTAATTAAGTACACAAGTTAATTAAGAGTAAAAATATGTAAAATAGGCATGATCAAGTATTCATGACCAAATGTAGGTAACTATAGGTACCTATCAATCTCACATTTGAGTTATCTAATGCTAAATATATTAGCATTATAATATACTTCACTAAATGGGTAAAAGAAGTTATAATTCCAAGTCATAGTGAAAAGGATGCAATACATATTTTCTATGAAAAATTAATAATAAGGTTTGGATGTCCTCAAAATTTGATAAGTGACATTGGTACACAATTAATTAATAAGATCATCAAAACATTAATATAGGAGTTTTGATTTTCCATCATAAAATAATGATATGCCATCCTCAAGAAAATGGACAAGAAAAAGCATCTAAAAAGGTTCTATAAAATTTGTGAATAAGCTCTATAACAATCAGAGAGATGAATGGTAAAATCATATACTAGTGATATTATGGGCATATAGAAAAAACTATAAATGTGAGATGTGATATACATTGTTTTAGATAGTTTATGTAATGGAAGAAATAATTCCATTAGATTTAATAGCTTCAAGCCTATGAATCATTATGATAATGTAGTAAGGAGACGAGGAGTCATGGAAATAATAATTGGTATAACTGACCCACATGGAGTAAACAAGGTAGTTGGAAAATTGGACTTAAGAGGTCTATAAAAAAGTTTATAAGGTATGTCATGATCACAACCTACTATCTAAGGAGTTTCAATGGAAAAATTATCCTTTTGTATGAAATTAAATTCAAAACATACCTAGGAGAGTTGTGTATCTGATGGAAATGTACGTACATCATTCATCAAATGTCACAACAAGGCACTATAAAACTTAGCGACATCCACTGAATGATTTTTAAGAAGAACAATTTTTTTAGGTGTAAACCCTACTTATAATGATTTAAAATCATCACATAACTTGTAGAATAAGTGTCACATGAGAAAAATTAGAGTAGGATTTTTATTTTATAGTTAGCTTATTTTTACAATTTTCATAGCTATAGGTTTAATTATGATAATGTATTGCGATATCTATAATAGGAAATATCATGATGAATTAAAATCATGTTTTTATATAATTTTTTGAATTAAATTAGGATATAATTAAAAATAAATATTAGTGCATGTTTTTCAAAAGTTATAATTATGGGAATGAGGCATCAAAAAATAAATACAAACTGTTAAGGGGTAGATAATTGCTAATTACACAGACTAGTTGATTTGATAACAAAATGTATATCACGTCATTATTTAAAATTATATATCTCTTAAAAGGTAGTTATGTCCAAAACATTAAATATTGGGGATATGAAATGATGGCATGTCTCATTGTGGAAGTAAAATAAAAAAAACATTGAAAATAACCACCACATAGCAACCAAGGTCCAAGCCAAAATGACTATTTAAAATTAATATAATAATGCAAAGGTGTAAAATATATATCAATGGATATATGTAGTCAAAGATACAAAAGGCATGATAATGATGAAAGACATTTATTACAAAACCAAATTAGAAACAAAGTTATTGCAATGTTATCAATAATTATACACATTCATGAAGAATTTATTCAAAATTTATCATATTACATTTCATAGGAGATAAAATGGCCATGCATTATATTATTGTGTTGTTATCATATGCTTTAAATGAAGATTTGGGCATCAAATTAGGCCTATAAAAATCTAAATGGAGTGGCACTGAGTTATTTAACTTCATTGATGTGGCATAAAAATAGTGGTTTTCTTAATCATAAACAACTACCTCCTAATAGGGAGTGATTTCACTTCTAAATAGGATGCAATGTTTTGATACTAAGTAGTTATAAAGACTATATATTTTTAGTCTTTTACTCAAATAATTATTAATTATTTTGGAAAATGGATGGATCCCTCATTGTATCTAATAATTATGTTCATAATAAATTATTATCAATGCCATCACTATTTTGTAGGCTAAAAGACTACCAATAAGGGTGATATATTTGTAGGCCTATAGCTCAAAGATAACTCTCATTCATTAAAAAATATGAGAGTGATATAATTGAACATCTAGATAAGTTCCTATTGATAAAATTATGGGTGCACTAGTTTTTACCCTCATAAAAATGCATTATGTGTCAATATTGGAAAATAAAAAAGGTGTGAGGTAGACTAAAAAATGATTTCATTAACATTGGACATAAAATGGTGATATTGGGGGAGGATTTCAACTAGACTTAATTCCTTCCTACATATCTTATAGTGAACATTTAGAAGCTACTTATGTGTACAAATTAACCTTTCCATTACTAGTTTTTTTGTAATCTTACTATGCTTCATGAATTGGACATCACCTATGGAATAAACTTCACTTGATTTCAATTATTAGATATACAATTCGCTGCTAGACCTAATTTATCCATAATATGGAAAACACCTTATCCAAGTGGGCATGTTTATATCATGTTGGGTGAAAATATAAAACATTATTTGCATGCACCCCCATGTACTTGAGGAAGTTTTCAAGTATCATAAGACAATTGAAATTTTTATGAAAATGTACAATTGATTCCTAAATATTATCCATGGGTTACAAAAACTAACTTTCCTTCCTCTTCCATTATTCATCAACATTCACATGGCCAAAGAAGAAGTGGTAATGTAGAAAAAATTAATTTATATGGCATCCAGTTGTTTTAATTCATGCCACATGGAGTAAAACAAACTCAATCTGAACCAAACATATAAATGAAAGTGTATTTGTAACAAAAAATAAGCAAAAGTATAGGATAACCCACTAGATCAACCATTGATTTAATCATTCCAATAAATTTCATATAAGTGTAAGTTATTATATCCTCAAACCTCACCACCTACCAAAAATTTTTGGAGAGCATATCCTTTTCTTAGCGACACATAGATGTCAAAAATCATAGTAAATTACGTTTTTTAGCCATTCAAAGTTACTCCTGAAGAGTTGTATGGGGTGTTTCTTAAAGACATCAAGGAAAACACCTATGATGAATAAGAGGATTTATCCTTATGTAAATTTGTTTTAAAATGTCAATTTTAAAATGAAATCCTTTCTATTTTATTATTGTAAATATCTCCACCTCCAGAGTGCATTGTAGTGGACACAGTCTGACAAGAGGAGGAGGTTAAGCACATAGTGAAATATTTATCTCAAGAAGGGCTATCAAGGTTTGTATTAAAGTTACAAGAATTAATAGCCACACATGTATTAATCATAGGATAAACTAATAGAAATATACCTAGGTAAAAAGACATTTCAGGGAAATATCTATCAGTGGAAATCAACATAGAAAAAGATAGTCATTTCATACTTCTAGTGCAATAACCTTTCACACTTACAGTTACTCAACCACATTCAATCCTTGTAGAGTGAATGAATACATTAAAAATATTTGAGGGTGAATTATGGAAAGTAAAATCATAATTTTTAGGAGTTGAGACCTATGCCATGAAAACAAAATTAAATTTTGGTACCTTCCTCTATACACCCAAAGTCTTTCATGCCCAAGCACCAAGTGGGACCATCATATTATTCACTAGCATCACCCCCAATCTCATTTAATTCTCCTTCACCTATTAATGTAACTCATTTTTGTTCTAAGACTTCTAATTCACTATATTAAGGTGTGAAATAAGAGAAGACACAAATGGATCAACCTCTTAGGTAAGAGCACATAAATCAACCATAGGCATAAGAATAAAAAAGGAGGAACCGACAAATAATACTACCACATGTAAATTGAATGAAGAAAAATTAGTCATAGATAATGCTCAAAAAGACAAGGTGCCTTGTTCTATCACCTAAATTAGGGATTAAAATTTTTTGAAGGAGAAGAAACAACAAAGGAAGTCTAAGGCTGAAGAAAAAAACTAAAGAGTCCAAATATAAATGCAAAGAATAACTACACAAGGAGGGGGGAAAATATTTAGGAGTAGGTAAAAATATTCATAAATGAAGAATATATAAAGGTAAAAGATGAGTAACATAAAAATAATTGAGATGGTGTAACCAAATCTAGTTGGAGGGTAATTATAAACAAAATTATGTTAACATATTCCATCATAGTAATGGTAACAAGGATTTTTATAAAAATAGGTTGTAGCGGCTAAAGAAAAAATACAACCATATGTAACTAATTTTATTTTGGGGTTGGCACAAGGATAGCCCATGAGTAATATTCAAAATAAGAGGTGGATTCCAACATATCTTAGTGGATAGATATATAAACATAAGCATTATGACACACCATTTTTACTCTTCAAGTTTCAAAAATAAAGAAATAATTAGTTATATCTAGGGTTTCAATGACCCGACTATCCATAGCTAATTTAGGATAATTATTTTTCATTAATTCTTCATATTTATCATTTAAATTTCATATTGAAGGTGATTCTAAATTTAAAACATCTATGACACAAGGTGGCTAAGATTGGGCAAAAAAATACTTGATTGTTCACAAACAATGTTAACTATAACAGTGATTTTTAAAATCACACAATACAATTGATGACACATACTTGAAATTGGTTCATTAGATTCTAAGTTACCAAGTCATGTAGAAAGAGATGCATTTCAATACTCTTATTACTAGGTTAATTTAGGATTGGTCTATATTATAATGATTATATCACATCAAAGCTCAATTCCAAAGACTATGCATTGAAACTACGTCAATATCTGAATTACAAGAAGAAAATGAGCAAGTTTTAGAATTTTTTCCACTTCAAACTATGTATCTTTATAATAATATTCTCTATTATAAAATCCAACTTTAAGATGCATAGATGAACATTATGGAAAACCTATAACAAGTATAAAAATCCAAGGCAGTAATAGAGAGTCAAGAATCACTAGCTGAAATGGAAAATGACTTGAAATAATATCTCATATTGAGAGTTAAATTCATATATAAAATGCAAACATGGGAGATTTAAATGTTATGCAACATATTTCTAGGTGTGAAAATTAAAATGTATGTTGATATAATCAGATAGGTCATGAAATATATATATATATATATATATATATATATATATATATATATATATATATATATATATTTTGTTACAAAATATATATTTTGAAACAATAGTTGATGATGATGTCCAAACAATTATTCAAAGCCAATGTATTCTTTGTATGTTATTCAACATGGTTATGGATGTCTTGGGTGATTAAAAAAATTATAAGCAAGGTTTGATAATTCTATAAAAATTTATCAAAGAAATCATTGACAAACCATAATACATTCTACCTATCAAGTTGATAAAGCTTATCTATGCAAACAATGCTTCAATTGAAAGTATTCATCACCAACCACTCGATATAGCATTAGTTTATGTGACCTCATCATAAACATCAATGATAAATACTTAGTCTCCTTAGGTTGACCCTTTTGTATCCTTTCAAATTGTGTTTCATCTACTAAGTAAGCTATTACCTCCTTGAATTTTATATCAAATTTTTAAGGTGAAAAATATTGTAGAAAATAATTTTTAAGAGTGGGATCGATAAAGATAAAAACCCATATATAGTGGATCCTAGTTATGCCAACCTATTAAAAACCCAAAAAGGGAGGTAGTTTGGTATGTTAGTTGAAAACTTGAAATAAAAACTAGGTAGTGCAAGTTAAAAGAAAACCAACAACCAAAACTTTGAGAAAAGTTATAACCATTACTTATTGACTGACACATTAGCTCAACTCAAGGAATCTACACCATCTCTAGTTAAATGTACTCCACTATCATCTTTGTCTCAAGATGAGACCCCTCTTTATGATTGGTAAGTGTTAGTAGGAGAGATTTAACATAAATTACACACATTTGTGTAAGATAAGTATGTGAAAAGTGTAAAACATAGTGTATTTTGTATACAATATGTTCTCAAGTAATACAGTGAAACTCTTATAACTTGAATGGTTCCTTTGAGTATTCCATGTTACAAAATGAAAGGCCATAAAAATGAAGATTCATAGTATATTTGAAATATTATATATACACTTATTTTTTTAAATAAAAGTTTTCTATATAATAAAGATCAATATGTTACTATTTGAATCAGTAATCTATTGTTACATTTATATTTCACGTATATAGGCCTTATTTAAATAGAATGAATTTTCCTTACAAGTGAATATATTCTTGATTTTTATTTTCATATGGATTATCTAATTAGTAAAAATAAAAAATGTGTATATATGTTGATGGTGATAAATAATAAATCTTTGTTAAGACTCTAAACTACCTTTATCTTTAACCTTGTCTATGGTTTCCTTTAATGATTCAAAGGACCATCATGCTGAAATGACCCAAAAAAAAAATCTTTTGAGGATCACTTTATTTAGAGTGCAAGTGGAATTAAGAATATAGTTCACTATGCATGGTTAGGATGTATATAATGCACCCATAACCCATAGCCCAAGTTATGCATGTATGATTTTATTCATACACCATTTCTAATATTCAAGTAATCAAAACATATAGCACTGCATTTAAGATCCAAGAATCTTAATGCCAAAGAATCATTACACAAATAAAATTAGGTCTTAACAATAATTGGATCAACTAATAAATTTTATGCCCACATCATTATATAGGAATTTATAAGCTTCCAAGGATGTCCTTTCTCATTTAACTTCGTACATATAAGAGATACACAATGGTACTATATTATACAGTTATTTATACTAAGATATCTTAATCTAAGGATAATTACACCATCTTTAAAACTATACTCATGCCTTAATAAATTTAATATAATCCAACTTGTAAGTTCCATATGTATGGCACCAATTTATCTTGCAATACCAACTTTCTAAATCCTTCTTAAGATAAACATGCATGGCTGCAATATCAAGTTCTTTACCATGACTTAAAACAATTAAATAGATATGTAGCCATTTCCTTATCATAATGCATTAATTCCAAGGAACCATAGCCTTTATAAATCATCCTACAAGATCAATAAGAATAAATAATAACTCTCAAAATAGTGCTATAGGGAGAACATTTAACTGTTGTATGATATTTATCTTTTTAACAATAGAATATAGTCATATTAGAACTCAATTTTCTCCCTTAATATTCAATTAAAAAATACCCATTATATGCATTTCAATATTTAAATCTAGGAGAATAAAATTTAGAAGTTATTTCTAACAAATATCTATGAGTTATGAGTAGCAACTTCATCAAATTTGGGTTTATATAAAAAATTACAACATACTCTTTTACATTGCAAAAAATTGATACAATAATAATACATAGGAAAATTAATTTTAAACATCCTAAAATAAACATTTAATCACTAAAATAAGGTAAAAAAAACTCTAAATACATAATAAAATTTTAAAATTAAATACTAGCCACCAAATAATCCACACACCATCCCGACCCATTTTATGAGCCCTCCAATCAATGGCCCTTACCACCCCAACCATCAGCTAGGTGGTGGAATTAGGGATTCAAGCTTCGAGCAAAGGTGTGAACAATATATTTTAGCCATCAATGAGTAATTTATAATAGTCACACAACATCATCAAATAGATGAACCACAATATCATGTACCAATAGTACCGGCAATAATACACCAAAAATTTACAAATAACACTTACATAATGGCTTGTTAGATCTATCAAGCATCTAGCATAGGATGAATCATCTAGATCTACAATTTTTATCTTTCTTAGCCAAGATCAAAAAATAACTCATTCATGTTTTGACTCAAGAAAGTAAAAGGAAAGAGGTAAAATAAGAGAAAAAAACTCCTTTGCATCAATGCCTCTAAATCCATCAAAATTTAGGTAAAAGAAGGCAAAATAAAAACATGCAAGCTTGACTATGGTGCCATATTTTTACAAGCTACCATTAAAAAATATTAGTGTCAAAAAAAAATAGCAATGGTAAAAACTTAATAGCTAAAAGACTATTACAATAGAAAAAAGGCACCCATTTGACCATTAAATAAAAATCAGATAGAAAATAAAACACCTAGCATACCATTTTAAGGCAACATTTTTTAGACACGAATTGAATAGAAATAATAACTAGGGTTATAATATTTTATCCCAAAAAGCATTCAATAATAAATTTGATTTATTTTAAACCCAGTATATAGGGTAAAATTTAACTCACAGCCCTGGTATGAGAATTGATCCAACTCTATACAGCTATAAAAAGATAAACTCTAGCAAGATAAAAGTAATGCATCACTTACTTGACATAAATTTGCCTTATGAAGAAGAAAATAACTTTTATTTTACTACCCTTCACCAAGAAATGAAACTCTTACCCAGATTTATTCCATTTCTTCCATGGCTTGCTCTCTTGTTCTTCCTTCTACACAAACATGAATTTTTTCTCAAGCCATTAAATCTTGTTGGGATGAATTTATAGACAACATTACTCTCCATGGCCACCATTTTCCTCTAGGTTTTCTCTCCCAAAAACCAGCACAAAAAAAATACATTCTTCCTAAGTAAAAATAATCAATTACTCCTTTGGGTGAAGAGTCAACCCCTAAAATCCATCATTTTCTTTAATGATTAAAATTTTATTTATTTATTTACTTATTTTTAGGTTCCTTATTTTTATTCATTTCTCTATTTAAAAATAGATAAACTTTATTTTTATTTTAACTATAATGCATGTCCTAAATTTCACAACCCCTTTATGGTTATCATGACCTAACACAAATTTTATTTAATAAAAACATTAAGCATGGCTTACTTCTTACCCATGAAGTTATTAAATCAAGGCCATCATGGAGTCCTACCCATTATAATGCATGTCATTAACCTTTTTTAGGCCTTTTGGTAATAAGACCAAGATAAGAAGACTTAGATTAAATAATTTTAATTATAATATGATCCATGGTGGGCAACAAGTTAATAGACCCAAAAAGATAATTAAAATATTTGAACCCCTTAATAGTCCGAATAAATAAAATGACTGTTGAGATGAAAAGATAGCTTATCATCAAGTCAATACACACAAGTCACCAATGAAATAAAATAATAAAAACTGAAAGTGGACACAACCATAATCAAGTGAGATAAGAAGACAAAAATATCAATTAAGATAAAATAAATAAAACAAGATAAAAAGAGAGACATAAGGCATGTTGTAATTGCTCAAAGACTTGATGGTTCATTACCATTATATTTATTATTAAGTGTTGGTGTTACCCAACTTCTCACTACCTCTACCATTATTATCCCAACTACTAAAATCCACCACCAGCCTAGCTCATGTCTTTGTGAGCCCTGTAGCCACCAAAACATCTCATCAGTAGTATCTACTCTACATAAATAAAAATATATACACTTGTAAATCTCAACTATATAATCATCTTAATATAAAACTATATTGATAGCAACATAAATATATAATATCAAAGTATATTTCTATAGGATCAAAGTATGTTGCTATAAGGTTGTTGTTGTAGGGTAAAAGTATGTTACTACAAGATAATAGTATATCACTATAGGATAATAGTATGTCTTTTCAAGATAATAGTATATCATTTTAGGATAAAAATATATTTTTATAGGATAACAATATATCATTATAGGATAATAGTATGTTAATACAAGATAACAATATGTCACTATAGGATAATTGTATGTTATTGTAGGATAACAATGTGTTGTTGCATGATCAAATCAATCAACATCTATATGTAAACATATTGCTACTATAGGATAAAAATGTGTTGTTTCATGATCAAATTAGTCAAAATCTATATGTAAATATCAGATGACCAACACTCAAAAATAGGTTAATACATATAATAATAATATCTATCAAAAAAGAGTCAAATAGTAGGTTGTGACATCCTCCTCCTTTAATGAGGAGTCATCTGAATGTCAATCAAAATAACCATGGATAGTGTTATTTAAAATGACTACATATCTTCTCATGTAGCATTTATTTTACTCAACATGTCTCATTATACCAAGACTTGCTAATTCTCTCTCTCTCTCTCTCTCTCTCTCTCTCTCTCTCTCTCTCTCTCTCTCTCTCTCTCTCTCTCTCTCTCTCTCTCTCTCTCTCTCTCTCTCTCTCTCTCTCTCTCTCTCTTCTCTCTCTCTCTCTCTCTCTCTCTCTCTCTCTCTAAGAGGTTGATCAACCATCAGCTAATTTTAATAGTATACCACTTTACAAAAACTACAACTAAGTACAAAATCTGAATCCTTCAAACAAGAGATTCATTAGTTCATGCTTCTTTAAATAAAGATTCATAAATTTTCATAACTAATAGATAAGGGATAAAATCAAAGCATCCAAAAATAGTTATACTACAACCCTTTTTAAAATTTTAAACCTAATATGACCAAAGTTCATGTTTTGGAGCACTCATACATAATTAAATTTCTACATTTTTTGTAGAATTTTAGTAATATTTAAAAAATAAGAATTAGAATTTTGAAACTAAAGTTGTTTAATTTTAGAAATACCATCATAAAAAGGATATAATGTCTAATAAACTAGAAATTTCATAGTTTAAATTAAAATAAATTGAATATTTTTACTCAATTACCAACTTGTAATTTAGAACAACTACTTATTTAGTGCAAAAATAGCTAAACATGAGGCATTTTACATAAAAAAATTAGTTATGTCCCAAGCATAACTTTGTAATATTAACCATAAAATATAAACCATAATAGTAATCATATTTGTTGTGTTCCTTCCACCACTTTAAATTATGCATAAAACATAATTTCTTATCATTCATCTTAAAATGAAATTAATAACCAGTCAACCATGTTGCTGTGGTTGCCAAAATTTGCATCATTCATGGGTTAGTACAACATCTCACACCAACCACATAAAATATTTGATAGGTCATCGCAGACACTCACATGAAACCCTCAAGGTTTTTAACATGTCTTTCATTAATTCTGTGAGCTCACATAATGGTTAATAGGATCCTAATTTCACCATCATTTCAAAAATACTTCTTGGTAATGCCCAGGAATTTAAAAACTACCTGATCAAGACTTTACATTGCTCTTCCTAAGCATAGGTATACATGCTAGTCATGCCTTTAAATAGATTAGAATATCATTTTCAAGAATATTATCTTATAAAAAATTATATCCATTTCATAACATAACACACTTGTATTTAAAAGCCAACATGTGCCTACATTATTGGAAGTACAAAATTGCTATAATGCATAAAAAACCAACATATAAGACCAATTACTGCTTCACAAGGCTAAATCATAGAATTTCACATATAGGTTCTTTTAAAAAAAAACCTTAAAGAGGTGGTTAAGTTAACACTTAATCCATAAGGTGATTATTATGCATGAAGTTCCCATATCCAACTTGTGTCACACATAGTGCACACACTTGAATAAATTAGGTGGTTACCTCATGCAAAGGTAAAATGTGTATTTTCAAGCTACAAGAGACTCCACTTTCTAACCCATACCGAATCTAAATCAATGTAGATATAATTCTTGTTTACTCTTAACCTAACACTTGCATCAATGCTCATCACTAGAGTAGCAATGCAGGATTACACCATGTAATTCAATATTATACCCTAGAAAATCTAATTAATAGAGGTTATATTCAAAATGAAAAAGTTACATTACAAAGTAGTTCATGATCACATTATCTCATATAAAGAGTTAACAACACAAGGTCACACTTGTTCTATGGCATACACATGAAATACTTACGAAATAATGTTTGATAACATAAACAAACTACAAAGTTACATGGTGTAACATGATCACATATAACATAGAGGTTTATACAACATACAACAATTTTACATGCAATGAAGAGACCACATGGAATAGGATACACATGTTTATTCAGCTATTTTTATAATTTATGCCAAGGGTATTTTCACATTATCACACACAAACACACTTAAAAGTGAACCACAAGGGTCCATGAATTCCATTAGGTCACTTGATGTCTAAATCTCATCTAGATGACACCAAATATCCATCATAAGTACCACATAATTAGTCTAGATGCCATCCAAATGACACCAAATATCCATCATAACTACCATATAATCAATCTAGATGCTATCTAAATGACACAAAATATCCATCATAATTACCACATAATCAGTCCTATGGATCTCAAATTTAACATCACCTTCATTTAAGGAAGGGTGTTCCAACATAGCCTAAAATCTATATCCATGAGTCTCAAAGGTTACCAACAAAGTTCATGGCTCATGTATTGGATGGCTCAAGCAATCTAAAAATAGTAAGAGATACCCAAAAATCTTTAACTTTTCCAAGAAAGTCAGTCACATTCACCCCCACTTAGCCCTCCAAGGTTGAGTCACACCCTCAGTCCTCCCAAGGCTATCATACCTCAAGTATCATATGAGGGCTCATCTAAACAAGATATCATAAAACACCAGGCTCAAGGTGAAGGTTACTATCATGGAAATTATCACTTTTCACAATCAATAATTTGAAATAAAATTCATAAATTTTAGCACCTCAATATCATAAAATATAGTACTTATTCACTTTTATCTCACATGATGGTTGTAATTAGCCAACCATAATAGTATTTCAACCATAAAAAATTTCAGTCTTACTTATAAGTACACCACTTTGGAACTAATAGTACTATCTAAGCACCAATCATAATATTATTAAAAAAAACTCATAGCTGTAACTAGTCACTTATAGTGATAGATAAAGGCAATCAAAACATACACCTTCTTTCCATAGATGTAAAAAAAACCAAACAACCACATAAAATCAATAAATAATTGTTATTTTAGAAGAAATTTTCTTTTAATTACCTAGGATACATTAGCAATAACAATAGTATCTTATTTTACATTCATTACTAGAAATTCCATCACTACATCATAATTCTCTATTAACAATTTATGTATTTGGTATTTAATTACACCACCTTCCAAGAGTAGATTTGCCTTGGAACATTCTTTCTCAACCATGAGCATCTTATGTGTGTCGAGTCATATTACTCAATAAAATGCCACTTATTACAAGAGTGATATATCAACTCAATAATTCATTCATTTGAACATATATTACACCTAAATATTCAATTCATATAAATGAAATATTATACAAATTTTGCCTATAATAGTCATTAATTATGTTGGGTACATCAAGCCCCAACATATTAATAATTTTTAAGATGGTTAAAGAAACCCATCATCTATGATATCAACTAAATATCAACATTTAATTAGAAAAACCTTTCTGGTCTTGGTTATAAATCTATTACCTTGGAAAAAACAATTCTCCACAAGCATTAGTCATGAAACAAAACTCTTTTTTAGCTTATATTTTTGCCATACAAGTCCCAATAATGATCTATAATACCATTCTAGCCTCTCTTAACCTATTAAACTTTAATTCATATTTTATTCCTTTGATATCTACAAGGATTATATTTAGAAACAAAGGTATCAATTTAAGACAACCTTGATTTATAAATCAATTTATTAGTTCAAGTCAAATATAGTTAACATGCCAAGAATCATAATAGGCCAACTTCATCAAGTTGCCAATTAGGTCCTTAAGATAAAAATAAGACCTACTAATTTCATTCAAGGCTTCACTTATTAAGAGAGTAAAGGAAGACACATCAATCTCATAAGAGCTATGGAATAAAGTCAATTATAAATTAGACAAATTATAGGACTTGGGAGATTAATTCCCAACTTAACAAACCACCCAAAAAAATGAGTAAATATTCACCAACTCACTAAGTGGTCTTGATAATCAAAAATTCATTTCAAGTTCCTTCTCTTCCAAATCTTTGTATTAATTTATCTTAATACATATCCAATGGAATGGTAATGGTAATTAACAACCATTCAAGTTTGTCAACCCAAAAAGCTCAAAGCAGTCCCCAACAAACAAATATTTAAAAACCAAATGATTCACTCAAGTAAATTAGTTATACTCTCTCCCCAACTAGCCTCCCAAGCATAATTCATACCTTAACCCTTTAAGGACTTAATGTCCCAATAAAATTTGCAACAATTATCAAATAATTATTATAAATTACAAAAATGGTCTTTTATCACCTTAACTCATATTGACCTACCTATACAGGTCAATCAATAGTCAAGAGAGGCCTATATTAACACAAGTCAAAATTGGAAAAGGGTGATTTCAACCAAGGATATGGAGATCAATATATTATGATCAGAGAATCATTAATATTCCATAGGGTTACAAGAATACCTACATAAATTTTACTAATTTTTACGTGTACACACACACACACACACACACACACACACACACACACACACATGCATTCCATAATGTAATAAATTTTAGCACTTTAGGCTTATAAAAATAGATGACTAATTATCTCATCCAAGAGGTTAAGTGACTTTATAAGGGTCACATATGACCTTTTCAAGCATATAAGACATGTATTAGTCTATAAAATAAATATAAATCCATCTTTGTTTTATTATTCACTCTAGCATACAAGATTTCAATTTATTCTTAGAAAGACAACAAAGACATATATGTGGCATTCAATCACCACAAGGCATACACTTATCAGTTATCAAAATAATCCTCTATAAGGATATGTACATCCACAATAGGTGTATTTGTAGCCACCTAAAGTACATTATATGGTAAAATCCATTTTTAAAGGTATGTATAATCATAAAAAATCTCAACCATATTTTCAATCACATGTTAAAATAAGTACATTACATCAAAACATAACAAAAACCTTTAAGCACAGGCTCTGATACTAGGTGAAATGATCCAAAAAAAATTAATCACTGCAACAAGGTAAGAACAATTCAAAACACATCATGTAATTCCATAATGAAAAAGTAGCCAACAAATAATCTACATACCACCTTGACCCATCCTATAATCCCTCTAATCAGTAGCCCTCATCACCCCAACCATTAGTTGGATGGTGTAGTCAGCAATTCAGGCTTTAAGCAAAGGTGTGAACAAGATATTTTAGCCATCAATAAGAAATTTATAGAAGTAACACAACATCATCAAATATATTAACCATAACATCATGAACCAATAGTGAGAATAATAATATACCAAAAATTTCATAACACTTTAATAATGGCCTACTAGATTTATCAAGCATCAAACATAGGATGAATCATCTAGATCTACAATTTTTTTTTTTAGCCAAGAAAAAACAAGACATTCATGTTTTGACTCAAGCAAGAAAAATGAAAGAGGTAAAATAAAATAAAAATATCTCTTTTTCATTACAGCCTCTAAATGCATTAAAATCAAAGCAAAATAAGCTAAAATAAAAACATGCAAGCTTGGCTATGGTGCCATATTTTCATAAGCTACCATTAAAGATCAGCAGGGCCAAATAAAATAGCAAAGGTAAAAACCCAATAGCTGAAAAATAATTATAGTAGAAAAGAGGCCCCTATTTGGCCACAAAATAAAAACCACATAGAAAATAAAACACCCAACATGCCATTTTAAGGCAACATTTTCTATCCATGAATAAAATAGAAATTATAACTATAGTTTTAATATTTTATCTCAAAAAACATTTAGTAATAAATTTGATTTATTTTAAACCTTCTACACTAGGTAAAATTAAACACATAGCCTTGGTATGAGAATCGATCCAATTCCATACATCCATAAAAAGATAAACTCCTGCAAGACAAAAATAATCCATTACTTACTTGGCACAAATCTACCCTTATGAAGAAGAAAATAACTTTCCTTTGATTACCCTTCACCAAAAAATGAAACTCATGCTCAGATCCATTCTATTTCTTTCATTACTTGCTCTCTTTTTCTTCCTTTTACATAGGAATGATATTTTTCCCAATCTAGGATGAATTTATAGATAGCATTACTCTCCATGACTGACATTTTCCTCTAAGGTTTCTCTCCTAAAAACCAATGTAGTAAAAAGACATTCTTCCTAAGTAAAAATAATTGATTACTCCTTTGAGTGAAGAGTAAACCCTTAAAATCCATCTTTTGCTTTAATAATTACATTTTATTTATTTATTTATTTTTGATTTCCTTATTTATATATACTTATCTATTTAAAAATAGATAAACTTTATTTTTATTTTAACTATAATGCATGTCTAAAATTACACAACCCCTTTATGGTCATCATGGCCTAACACAAATTTTATTTAATAAAAACATTAAGCATGGGTTACTTCTTGTCCATAGAATTATTAAATCAAGGCCATCATGGAGACCTACTCCATTAAATGTATGGCATTAACTTTTCTGAGGCCTCTTAGCAATAAAACCAAGATAAGAAGACTTATATTAAATAATTTTAATTATAATATGATCTATGGTGGGCAATGAGTTAATAGGCCTAAAATGATAATTAAAATATTTGAGACCCTTAATGGCCCAAATAAAGAAAATGATAGCTAAGACAAAAAGATATCTTATCACCAAGCAAACACACATAAGTCACAAAATAAAGAAAACAATAAAAAATAAAACTGGACACAACCATAATCAAGCGAGATAAAAAGATGAAAATAAAAATCAAGATAAAAGAAATAAAAAAACACAAAAAAAGAGACATAAGGCATGTTGTAATTGCTCAAGGACTAGATAGCTCATTACCTTCATATTTGTTATCAAGTTTTGGTGTTACCTAGCTACTCACTGCCTCCACCATTATTACCCAACTACCAGAATCCACCACTAGCCTAGCTCATGTACTTGTGATCCCTACAACCAACAAAACATAGCATCATTAGTAACTAATCTACATGAGTAAAACAAATATACATGTAAATATGAAATTTATAATCATAACAATATAAAACTATATTTATAGCATCATTGATATGTAATATCAATGTATATTGTTGTACAATCAAAGTATGTTGCTACAAGATTATTACTATAGGATAAAAGTATGTTAGTGCAAGATAATAGTATGTCACTATAGGATAATAGTATATCACTAAAGAATAATAGTATATGGTCGTAGGATAATAGTATGTTGATGTAGGATAATATTATATCATTATAGGATAACACTATACCACTACATGATAACAATATATTATTGTAAGATAACAATATGTTGTTGCAGGATAACAATGTGTTGTTGTAGGATCAAATTAGTCAGCATCTATATGTAAACATAAGATGATTAGCACTCAAAAATACATATAATAATATATATCAAAAATAGTCAAATATCAAGTTGTGACACATAGCTATGTAGACTACAAAAATTGGTAAATTTTAATGATTTATTTCAGGGATTATATCTAGCACTCTCAATATCTCTTCCAAGTCTATTAGTATTGGTTCCATTTCTCCTCTTAGAGATATCCTTATGTGTTCCATATATAATCCTAAAAACTCCCAATTATAAAAATAATACATCTCTTTTATAACTTGTAATTGACTCAACTAAAACCTCACACTCTAAGCCTAACAAGGAAACATTTTCTTTGATGTAAAGTGTAAATCACAACATTTAAAATTTAAATTAGAAGCTACAAATTATAATTAAATCTTATTATGAACTTAGTATAAACATAAAATAGATATTTAAAGAGTAAACAACATGATGTACCTACTTACCAATAATGAAATATGCTATGCTTCATTACTTTGAATTTGTTATGGATTACTTGATATGTGGTTGCTCAAAATGAAACTCCTATGCAAGAGATTTTAGCAGCATGAAAATAGATGGATTGATTGACTTGATTTCAAGAGTATGCATGAGGATAATTTTGATAGTTTATGTAATGGTCCCCATAATGGAGGAAATCACATTAATTTATGGATTTATTGAGCAAAAATGGATGGTCAAATTTAATTTCAAATTATTAAATACATTCAAATTTAGATGGTACATATTCAATCAATAGGTCAAATGCATTCAATAATTTTTTTCAGGATTTATAATTTGGTTAGAAGTAGTCATAAATTTTGTTGAATGGACATTAAATGAGTTGAATGGACATTGAATGAGTTGAGTTTCTTAATAATTTTGTTGGATCATGCAAAAATGCCTTAAATAAGGTTGTTAGGATGTGTAAAATCTTAAAGAGGTTTGAACATACCTTTAAATTTTTTAATGAAACTTGAATGAGTTAGTTAAGGGTTAAATGAGGAGGTTCAGGGAGTTAAATAAGATTTGTTGAATAGTATGATGAGGTGGCATGGGTAATTTTATTTATTTTTAATTATTTATTTGTAATTTCAAGTGAATATTATAGTTTAACTAATATGAATTAGTAAGTTAAATAATCAAAAGGTGTAACATAAAGAGGATGAAGATAAAATTTGTATATTTTATGATCGATGTGTTATTAAAGAGAATTAGTGAGATGAATAATCTTTAATAGTAGTGGAATATTTATGAAACTATAGTGGTAGAATTTAGGTGTCTACATTTTCTCATGTTCAAAAGGGTGTTATGACTAAAAGTAACAATGAATTTTCAAAGAATGAATAAAAATAAAAGGGATATGGGTGTAAAAATATTCCCCAAGTGGATAATTTGGTTAATTAGATAGGTATATTCCCACTAAATAGGTTAGGTGGGGATAAAATGTAATGTCCCCAATTTTCTATTAAGATAGTTTAATTAATTAATTAAATTATTATAGAAATAAAATTGACTTCTTCTAGAAGTTTCCTGGAAGGCTTTAAAAGAAGGGGAAAATAAAGCATTTGGATATCTAATATCTTCTATTTTGCAAAAATTATTCTGAGAAGCTTGAATCTGTGATTCAGCTAAAATCTCTGAGGACGCAAACCTTCAGTAGATTAGAGAAGAGTTGGACAAAAACCCAGCCCTTTTCAGAGGTGGATTCGTGATGGAATCCAGATTGGACATATTGATAAGATCTGGAGCTTCAGAGGCCATTCACAGAGTATACCAGGGTTCAGCCTATGCAAATGGGTTCCAGGTATTTATTCATTGTTTAGGTTCCAGATTTATATATTTTATTTGCATATCAAATTCGGTATGAAATCCATATAAGATCAGCACCAGGCCATACCAGCAGGTTCAGGAAAGGGAAGGGCACATTTCACAGTTGTGGGCCACAGGGTTTTATAGAGACCAGCATCGGCACATAGACCGACATCGGCTGATCAGCAACCGACGCTGGCAGTCACAGGCAGGCAGAGACGACCGATGATGGTAGGGTATCGACCGACATCGGCATCATCCTCACCGACGCCGGTGACTGTGTTTTTACACATCATCTAGATTTGTGCACACTTCCAGGTTCTTGCTTATTTTGGGCTTCATTATACCCTTCATAATATCGCTGTGTACTGTAATTTTTGTTTATTCACTATTGCAGCAAATCTGGGTAATATATTTTTGTATCTGCATTCTCTAAAGGCAAATAATCAGAGTTATATCTTTGTCTTGTAAGAACTTGTATATTTTGTGTTTCCAAATTGAGTTTGGGATCTTTCAGTGGTATCAGAGCCATGCTTCTTGCCAGCTTGTAGGGGTGAATATATTTTATTTCTATGCATCCTGGAAGATTTAATAGAAGCCATAAATATTTTACACGTAGTAGAGCTCAGTACGAGCGAGAGTTGGGTTTAGGACAGCCACCTATCATGGCCAAAGAATAGAGGCATGCCCATAGAAACTAGGATGAGGAAGAAAGAGAGATGATGAGGACCCTCATCACTACCCAGCCTAGGATTGTTCAGGCTCAAGACCGATTACAGGATACCATGGAGCGTTTAGAGGTGGAGAGACACAGAGGGAGAAGGAATAGATCAATTTCAGTGACAGGTAGTTAGTCCAGTCATCATAGTCACCATTCCCATTCTTCAGTGGGGAGCTCCCGTCATTCCTCTAGGCGGAATCATCACCATACACCTACTCCAAATAGACCATTATTGCCTTAGTTTGTACTAGGTGGACAACCAGTACAGGTGGATCCACCAGAGATGGGGTTCCAAGAGTCCGTTTTGGCAGCAACAGCAGAGTGGAGAGCTTTACCCCCAGAGGTTAGGGAGGTTTTTCCTTTGCCCCAGTATTGTGCACAGCGTAGAGACACAACCAGACTCAGGGGAGATTGGGGTGATAGACCACCACAGTAGCAGCATAATCACGACCTCAATAGAGCTATAGGGAAGATTACATTGGCTTCATATAATGGCTCTGGAGAGACTAGTGCAAGAGCTTGGGTCCACAAGCTGGACATATATCTTTCTTTGAGGCACATGCCTGAGCGTGAGGCCATTCAGTTTGTGGTGTTGCATTTAGAGGGGATTGCATATGATTGGTGGCACCATGGATTGGTCACGTAGGATCACGCCTTAGTTCACTCCTATGCTGAGTTCACTGAGAGACTTATTACATGGTTTGACTGTAAGGATACAGAACTTTACTATAGGGAGTTGGATCATCTTAGACAGAGTGGTCACACAGAAACTTATATTAATGAGTTTTAGCGTATTGCGGTTATGGTACCTGATATGCCTCAGAGACGGAGTGTGATGTTGTTTACTGAAGGATTACAGGATAGACTTAAGGGACTGGTACGTGCTTTCCAACCAGTCACTCTTAAAGATCTATTGATGTGACATTGAGACTGGATACTATCCCCACTTCTTATCAAGGTGATAAGAAAATAGCCGCAGAATCTTAGCCTATATAGAAGGCCAACGCACCACAAAATAAAGAAGGGTCATCCTCTACAAATCCTTGGATGAATCAGGAGACTAGGAATGACTTGAGGAGGAAAAAGTTATGTTTTTCCTGCAAAGACCCATGGGAACCAGGCCACCATTGCATGGGTAAAGGAAAGGTTCATTTGATTGAGGTAACTTCTGAGTGTGGAGATGAGGAGGTTCCTGATACGGACATTGAGGATAATATTGAGCAGGATCAGATACAGCTGGAGTTAGACACCCCAGAGCCTTTGGCATCAGCCAAAGCAATTATGGCTACTCTCTCCAGTTATCCTAACTTTCATGCCTTTCGGTTGAAAGGTACACTTGAGGGTAAGTGGGTAGTGAGCTTGGTAGATACAGGTGCTACACATAACTTCATTGACCGGAAGTTAGTGGGAAAGCATGGATTACAGTATGAGAAGTTTGGTGGTTTTGGGGTAAAGGTGGCAGATGGTGCAGTTTTGTGTTATACCAAACGGATTCCACAGCTTAGCATTTAGATGGGGGATTACACTCTGACCGATGATTTTTATGTGTTTCCTTTAGAGGATTATGATGTAGTCTTGGGCATGCAGTGGTTACAGGGTATTGGGCGCTACATTATTGATCACCACCGTATGCAGTTAGAATTCCTTTCTGGGGGAAGGAAGATTATCTTGAAGGCAGCACAAGATGGAGGACCTAAGGAGGGGTCATCTCACAGGATAGAGTCTCATTTTATAGGTGATATGGTAAATAATTCTATTTGTTGCAAGGCATTTTCCTTTCCAATTATAAGTCAACATCCTTATGGGGATTGTGAGAGTTTGTTAATCAGAGTAGCGCAGTGGCCTTTTTCTAAGTCTAAGGTATGTGATGGTGAATTTGCTAATTACATATTGAGGATTATCACACTACACTCTAGGAGAAATAAGGTGAATGTAGTCACAGATATTTTCTAGCATGGTGTTTCTGACAGAAGAATTTGCAAGTTTTTGAGAATAATATGGGATCCAGGTTGTTGGTGTTGGAAAGAATTGCTTGAGGACAAGCAATCTCTGGGAAGGGAGGATTGTAATGTCCCCAATTTTCTATTAAGATAGTTTAATTAATTAATTAAATTATTATAGAAATAAAATTCGATTCTTCTAGAAGTTTCTTGGAAGGCTTTAAAAGAAGGGG
Source organism: Torreya grandis (assembly GCA_037957365.1). Taxonomy (NCBI): domain Eukaryota; kingdom Viridiplantae; phylum Streptophyta; class Pinopsida; order Cupressales; family Taxaceae; genus Torreya; species Torreya grandis. The sequence continues at coordinate 120,704 of JARHVA010007008.1, forward strand.
AAAACAAAGCATTTGGATATCTAATATCTTCTATTTTGCAAAAATTATTCTAAGAAGCTTGAATCTGTGATTCAGCTGAAATCTCTAAGGACGCAAACCTTCAGTAGATTGGAGAAGAGTTGGATAAAAACCCAGCCCTTTTCAGAGGTGGATTCGTGACAGAATCTAGATTGGGCATATTGATCAGATCTGGAGCTTCAGAGGCCATTCACGGAGTATACCAGGGTTCAGCCTATGCAAATGGGTTCTAAGTATTTATTCATTGTTTAGGTTCCAGATTTATATATTTTATTTGCATATCAGATTCGGTATGAAATCCGTACAAGATCGGCATCGGGCCGTACCAGCAGGTTCAGGAAAGGGAAGGGAACAATTCGTAGTTGTGGGCCGCAGGGTTTTACAGAGACCGGCATCGGCACATAGACCGACATCGGCCAATCAACGACCGACGCTGGCAGTCATAGGTAGGCAGAGACGACCGACGGTGGTAGGGTATCGATCGATGTCGGCATCATCCTCACCGACGTCGGTGACTGTGTTTTTACACAGCGTCCAGATTTGTGCACACTTCCAGGTTCTTGCTTATTTTGGGCTTCATTATACCCTTCATAATATCGATGTGTACTGTAATTTTTGTTTATTCACTATTGCAGCAAATATGGGTAATATATTTCTGTATCTACATTCTCTAAAGGCAAATAATCAAAGTTATATCTTTGTCTTGTAAGAACCTATATATTTTGTGTTTCCAAATTGAGTTTGGGATCTTTCATAAAATTCATGGATGGGTTCTCTAAATGAAATATAAGGCTTAAGTATATATTTGATGAATGTTTATATATGGGTTGATGATATTAATGTCCTTAAATAAATGTTTACATGCATTTAATTTATATTAATTATCCCCTAGAAAATATATATGCAAAATGGAATATTGGGAAGGATAAATCTTGAGGGGTGTGATATGATTAGATTCATTGATATGCAAGCATAAAATAAGGATTTTATTAATTCTATATGGGTTAGATATGACAAAATAAATTATGTACATGCTCATAAAAGGAGAAGATGGGGATATAATGGATGAAATAAATGATTTAGGGATACATTTTGGATTAGGTGGGTAAATAAATAGGAGGTAGGGTGAATTTGAATTCATGTTCACTTTTTGTTACCTAGGATTTTTGTGCTCTATATTTGAACAAGACCATAAGCTAATATGAATCATATCTTGGCTGATGAGCACTATAGTGAGTGCGTGAGGGAGAACCAAAGTAGGGGACATTGACACCGTTAATAAGTGGTTTTAGTTTGTAAAATGTGTTATTTCATAATAAATGTGTTAAAGTGTGAAGGAAACTAATTCATTGTTGATCAAGTGGTGATTTAATCTTTGAAAATGGATAATTCATTTAGGTAAATGGTGAATTCATCATGTGAGTAGATAATTTATCCTCTGAGTAGAAAAATTCAAGGATATTGGTGAATTAATTTTAAAGAGTGGAAATTTCATTCTTAAGATTGGTCAATTAGTTCTGAAGAAGAGAATTTTTAGTTTTAATTTGATTTTGATAATTGGTAACATGTTAATGATGTCTTCTGATTTACTAGGGAAGATTAGTGATGTGTTTTATGGATTTTTATTGAAAATTAGACTAATTATGTGTTTTTATGGTGCTTTTTTAGGATACATTTTTACTCTTATTTCTTAAGAGAAGTTGGTTTTAGTGTTATGGTTTGAGGTGTGGCTTCATAGATTATGAGATTGGGGTTGTAGAGGTTATTAACAAATCGTATATAGTGGAAAAACTAGAAACCCATGTTGATAGGGGATTTTTCATGGCATTGACATAGTGATGGCACTCGAATATGATTTCTTTTCATTTGTTGATATCAGACATCATAGTAACAATGGAGGATGATTGGAGTATTTTATGTATCTTGATATATGGTATGATGGTTTATTACAAGGAGACTAAACATGTTTTATCAATTGATAGATATTTTAAGAATGAGATCATCCTAATAGTGGGCTCAGGTACTAGATGCATGTATGGTAGGATGGGATATGGATCTACTAGATTTACTTTTGATTGATTTTGTTGGTGGAAAATTATTTTTTGACAAGAGTGGGAAGCTATTTTTAGTTGTGTTATTAGATGTTGTTTATGATAATTTATAGTTTTACAGTGATTTTACATGGTGGGATGTGTTTGGGAACACTTATAAATATATTTACATGTAGTGTTATATAAGGTGAGGAAAACTATTATGTCTTCCACATTATTACATGTATGGGAATGGGAGCACATATCCCTAAAGAGATTAGTAGGGGAGTTATGGGTGAGGTTGGATGATGAGCCTTTTTATTATAGATGGAATGTGATAGTGGGTAGATAGTGGTGGTACTCAAGGGATTTAAGTTAATACATGATGGTAGTTTATGATTTGATGCCATAAGACATCACATGGAGGCCCTATATGGAGGTAGGCCTAGTATGTGTGAAGGACATTGTGTATTTAGATTATGTGACTACACCATGTTAAATTTTATAGTAATATGATTATATTATTTATAGGTATATACTAGATATGGTATTGAAATAGTTTGGGATTCAACATGATATTTTGGAATCTCACTGCATTTTTTATTAATCTGCTAGAGAACTATGGATTTGGGGCCTAGTGGTAGATCCAAGGATAGTGGAGGATATCTAGATTCATTTACAATTTGGGTCATTTCATATAAGATGATATGTTATTGATGTATATACCACTATTGTATATAAATCATGGTGTAATTATACATCACCACTATGTTTGAATATTTTTCATTAGATGCCTAATATTTGTCAATAGTGTATTTAGATCATTTTATGGGCACATCCTTGGAGGAGGAGGGGTCATATAGCCAAACTAGTTAGAGGTTATGTTAGAGTAGAGGGTTATGGATAGTAGGGTGGAGATGATCCTATGATATATATTTATATTTATGGAGAAGAAGAAGGAGAAGGAGGTGGTGGAGATAAAGATTGGACTATGGAAGTAGTAGGACCATTACCTACAAGTGACAAAGATGGAGAGGATGGTGGAGATGGTTCTAGGACACTATTTTTTTGTGTTGTATGGGGAGATGGATCAAGGCCATAATGGATAATGATATCACTAGAGGTTTATGATTTTATAGATATCCGTTTTCATGATATTGCAATTTGGGATAGTTAGATATCTTGGTTGAGTGGTGTTGTAAGATAATAGGGTAGATAATTAGCTGTGATAGTTGTAGATATAATTGGGTTATAGGTCGATGCAGATTAATTAATCATAGAGTTATAGAGGATGGATTATACCTTTTTATATAGGTATTATGAGTTATATTGTATATGGTTTAGGTGATATACATCACAATGAGAGACATAAAGATTGTGCACTGAGAGAGAGACACACAATGCAAGGTGAGGAAAAAATGTTATAGACTGAAAAAGACTAATCATGGGATGTGTCTATTATAATTATCCTTATTAATTACATGTCATATTTTATTATTCATATATATTAGGTTCATTAATATAGGATATTATATGATCATGTTGTGCCAATAGATCAAACATTACCTTCCTAAATAGATTAGTCTAGCCATAGGTTAGGATCATTAATGAAGACTATGAGAACAAAAACATCACAATAGTCAGTAATACAACAATAAACTAATACCATAGGTCCATAATGAATCAAATATTATATATCCCCTCATATATCACCTCATTAGATTCATCTTAGAAAGGGTCATAGTGAGAGTTGACTGCAAAGTTTTTGCATTGATTTTTTATATATTTGATGAGATGTATATGATGATATTTGATGAGATGTATAGACATTTATGTTAATATATAGTGATTCATTTTTGGGTTATTTTTATGATTATTGATATATTATGAATTCTTATATATTCATGGTTTGAAATGTCTTGGATATCGCTGATGCTATTTTATTTTAACACACACTTAGTCATTGGTATGAATATTTTAGCTAGTAGACTATGGATAATTAGTATGAATATTGGTTACCATTGAATGATTTTATTTTATTTTTGTGTTATGGATGAAATTTTTAGGAAATTAATGGTAATAGATAATTTGATGATTAATGGTTGTGATGATATAGATGTATATGAATGAATTGTTGTTATTCTTTCATAGGATTACCAAATGTTTTGAGAAAACTTATTTTTTATATTGCATATGACAAGATGCATCATGATATAAAAATAATGATAGAAAATTTTTAATGTGTGTATGTACAAAACAAATACAAAAAATAATTAAATATAAAACATGTAAACAAATAAAAAATAAAAAAGATAACAAGAAAGTAAGCAAACACATAAAAGCAAGTAAGAAAATTGTTTTTGTTTATGTCCTTTGTTAAGCTAGAAACCTTAGGATTGAGAGATGATGATAATGATATGGTATATTATTATTTCCAAAGAATTTATATATGTGAGGAGGTATATTTTGGAATGATATGTCCTGAGGAGGCCATAATGAGCTATCTAAGGGGAGATAATGATTTTTAGCTATACTATGGACAAGATAAAATGGAATTTGCTTCAATATTTTGGATTTTACTATGTTTTTTATATTTAAAGGGGATTTGTAATGTTTTTATATTTTATGGGATTTTTAATTTTTTTAGGGATTTTTTATGGAATTTTGGACAAGAAACTATGTTAAAAATAAAGGTGGAAATCGATATAGCACTAAAAATAGAATATGATTATTATAATGGAATTTTGAAAAAGGTCAAGGATGGAAAATATGAGGGATGTATCTATAAGTATTAATTCAAGTAGAATCTAGTATACCCTATCTTAAATGTATGAAAATAATATGTGTTTCAATGTGTTCCTTATGAAAATCTAGGTGTATCATTGTTTTTTTCAAAACATGATTCAATACATATTTCATATGTTTGTTAAGGTTGAAACAAGATACAGGATGGATACATTGTCATGTATCGAGTGGACTAGATAAATGGATGAGTAATATGACTTAGGCTTGGATGGATGTGGACAATGTAGGACAAGATGGAATATGAATTAAATTAAATTAAATAAGGATTTACACAACCATAGGGGTACTTATAGACAATAGACACCACACATGGTGCCAAAAATTAAGTTTTAGCGTGGTACTTGCCCAAAGTTCCATAAAATGATTTTCACTTTTATTAAATTATTTCTCTTTATTTATTTATTTATTTTATAAATCTTTAGACATCAACATTATAGTATTAGGCATAGAATAACTTGATATGTATGATGTTCATGGGTTCATTAAATTATTATCCATGTGTTGTATCTAGTTTATAGTCACCCAATCCATATTTTTCTATGACAATAGAAGGACCTAACTAGTTAGGTTAATAATTCCTATTATTTTCTTGTTTTACATTAATATTTTTATAATTTTTCTTCAATTCATGATCTCTTGTATCAAAATTTATGGCTTTGATATTATTATTATAACTATGACATAATATGTTATAATATGCTTGTAAATGATCAAGTGTATTAATTATTTTATCATCCAAAATTTATAACTCATGTAGCCTTGAAAATCAATATTATTCATCATTAATTAGGGTTTTCTAAGAAAATACACAAGGATGGAAAATTTATCTTGATTGGAAAGATATCTTTGGTTCCATAGACAAGTGATTTTGAAGCCTAAAAGTGTATCATAGGTGGTTCTTATTTTTTAAGAAACACTAGTCATTTCTAAATTCAAAGATTACATTGCATGAGTTTAAGGTTCTAATAATCCTTTTATCTCTAGTGGAATAAAGGTATAATATGTGGTATATTTCATATATTTATATTAGTTGGTGGTTGGGAGCCACCATGGTGTAATAGTTGATCTTTGATTTTAAAGATAACCTATGATATTTGAAGTAAATTATTCTCAAACCTAAGTCTAAAGATAAACTAAGATGAATATTCACAATGAAACTATTCTAAGATTAATTTCTAAAAAAGGAGAAAAAGGAAGGATATGGTAGAGAAGAGACATGTTACTAATATTTAACCTGAACATCATGACAAAGTTCAATTTCCATCTAAATATGCATTTAAATAATATATCATATGAATTAGAATAAGCTCAAATCCTATCACACATTAGGAAAACATGTAAGGATATAATGAAACAGTGAAAATAAAGACTTGGTTCACTTTAAATATCCACCCTTGCAAGCAAACAACATTAGCACATATGCAAGAAAGGTAAAAAAGATGAAGTAAACTTTAGAAATTTCAACTAATCTAGCATTAACACAAATTAGAAACTCTACACTTAAAGATGCACATCAAGAATTCAAAAGAACCATTAAAATCTAAGATTTAGTCTAGACAAATGAGAAAAAAGCTAGATTGCAATTCACATAAGCAAATATGGATAAAATTTACAAAATTCCTTTCTTATATTAATTTCTCAAAAGTTATAAAATAGTTTTTGGCTAAAAAAACCCTCCCTTTTACAATTTAAAATACCTATTTATATAGATAATTCATCAGGTATGTTGTTTAATCAAGTCAAGTGTGAAAGATAGTTATGCTTTTACCATCATTCTTCAAACTTTTAGACATTTTAAAATGACTAACTAATAGTCAACATGTTTTACAAGTTGTACATACCTTTACAAATGAATATTATCCTTTAAAAAAATATACAACCTTATTTATAAAAATAATATTCCTAATTCAACTACTTTGAGACCTTTTTGGTGATGTAGTCCCCTATTGTTGTTACAATATCTTCATTGCTCTTTGATGTATCTCATAAATTAGCTTCAAATTGATCAAAAGCTCCATAAAAATTTAATATTCTTGATTTTCCATACTATTGAGATCTTTATTGGCCCTCTCTAATTCCTCTTTGATACTTCTAACCTCTACAATATTCTCCTCTATAGTAAATATCATGTCCATGATCTTGGTATTATCAGCTTGTGTCTTCCCCTGTCTTTAACTTTTAACCTTATGTACGACTTGAGTGACCATGTGTTCAAATTCATCATCATTTATCAGACCAACTAAGCCAAGTGTAGTGGGGTCCCTGATTATGCATCCTAATATGTGTTCCATCCTATTCTACAATTGCATGTCATCCTTAAGAAGGATATCTAGGTTCTTGGACCATGTGCTTAAATCTTTTATCTTATGTACTAGAAATCCCATGACTATGTTCAGATGGGCCAAGTTGATGGTCTTTAAATTAGGAATTTGATCTTTAGTCAATATATTGATCAAATATTTTATTTTGACTCTTTAGATCTGCCATTAGTGTATTAGGCCCTTGGTTGGTGCATCTTAATGGATCAATACACTTTTTTTAGACTTTATTAACTTTAGAGAATTGAAAATATCATACAAGGTATCTTTAAAAATTTTGATCATTATATTTGAGACTGACAAGACTACTTATTTCTCCAAGTTTTCCATTTATTGTTGCATGCCTTTGAGAGTAGCTTATAATTATTTTGCCTATGCTTGGGCTAATTCAAACCCATTTTCCTCAAATATATAAATTTGAATAGGATTTTTTCCTCCCACTGGGGTTAATCCAACAAAAGGTTCCACTTTTTGGAAAGTGAACTCCTCTCCACCAACCATGGCCTTTTTCATAGTTACCTTTTATGAATTGGTAGTTATTGGGTCAAATTTGACACAAATTGAAGATTGTGTTACTTTTCGAGTTGGAGTCTCAATTTTTGCTCCAATTGATTCTCCTAAAGTATCCATTAATTTTTCATCTTCCTTTTTCAAGGCAATTATCTAAGGTCTTAACCTCTTCATGATCTGAGATGGTTATTGCTTGTGTCATTACCCAAGGATGGTACATAATAGGTATTCTTTTTAATTTACCATAGATGAACCATTATAGAATTATTGGAAAATGAATGAATTTTTCTTCACTAAAGAAATATAATTCATGTAAAGGATGAGTGAAGGTCAACTTGGGATTCTTGGTTTTTACTAGGATAATTTATAGCTCAACATTTCTTTTAAGGGTATCCAAAAGAACTAGATCCCATATTTCTTTTCATTTTTATTATTTTATTTCTTCCATTTGTGCCTATTCTTCATCAGACCCATAAGCATTGGATAACATTTTCATAGCATCTTCAATTGTCTCCTCAGGGTCTAATGCCACCATGTAAACCTCTTCAACTAGTGATCCATGTTCTTCTACCTAGGTTGAAGATTATGTTATTTCATTAGGTCTTTTTTCTTTTGGCCTATGCTCAATTTATATTTTAGGTTTGGGTTCTTCTTTAGATTGAGTTGGTGGAGGTTTATAAGATGTACCATTTAGTAAATGGTATTGTCTTGGCCCCATTTGCCATTTGTCATCATTCCCTTTTTGCTCCCTCAACATCCTAGATTCAAGTTTGATGATATGCCTTTTCAATCTAATGGTGACCTCAAAGAATGAAGAGACTTTTTTGTATATTGGGTCAAAAGGACCAGGTTAATGATCATAGGGTACATTTATTCCCTTATTTTTCAATTTTTCCTTAACTCTTACATGGGGATCCCATTGTCTCATCTCATCAATTTGTAACTTGAAGGATGCCCTATGTTTATAAATAGCCTCAATATTGTCCCATTGTGAAAAAACCATCCTTATAATGGTTATGGGGAGGGTGTGAAGCAGTCCTTTACTTTTGGTTTTGAAAAAACCATCTATCCCATTACATATTTGATAAGCCACCTCCTACTCTACTAGTTTGATGGGTATATGGATAGGCACCCTGAGTGGGTTACATTGTGTTCCTTCAACCTAATGATTATGTAATCTATATATAGCCATACATCCCTAATGGCCTCAATTGAATTTTTGATCAAGGGGTTGACCCTCATCATTGGGATCCCTATGATGGCTTCATTAAGGGATGGGTAATCACAATCACATATGAATTATATGTGGTCCTTGTATTTTAATGTGTAAATTTGAATAGTATTGGGAGATTATTTGTTTCCCATTAGGTAACCATTACCTAAGGTTAAGGATATTTGTGGTAGAAATAAAGGCATCTAGGAGGTATGACATCATGTATAATTTGTTCCTAGTTTTCATCTTGACTATAAAAAATTGTCCACTTAAATATGTGTTGATTACTTCACCAAGAGGAGGGGTGGGTCATTTATCAATCATAAAGTAGACCAATGGTACCCAAATTTTGTCCACATATGTAGTGGTTGTATTTTCACATAACTTATTCATCATAGTCATGATCATTCTTATCCTAAGCCTAAATTGACTAATGGGGATGTTGTTATTGAAGCCTAAAAACACTTAATTCGCAAAGAATAGGCATCAGGCAAAGATGCTTTTCAAATCATTATCCTTGGCCTAATTTTTTATTATGGTTTTTTATACTTGGGGTTTAGGTAGTTTTTAAAAAAAATCAAATTCTATAACATAGATATAAGATACTATATTTATATGAGTGTTCTCATTGATTAATGTGCCCTTATCAATTTTACCATCCTTAAAAATAAGAGAGAGAATGTCTTTATATTGTAGTACCTCAGGTTTAGCAATTTCATAATGTATACCTACCATATAAATGGTGAATATGTCATAGTAGAGCCTCCTTATGGACATGTTCTTCTCTTCATCTCTTATGATGGGATATTGGTTCTCAATGGTCTAAAATAATCTTGACTAATTATTTCCCCTAGTGTTCAAATTTGTGGCATCGAACTATGTGTCCTTGAAAATTTTACCTTCTACATTAGGGGTTAAATAGAGCTCCACATCCTCTCTAGAAACACCTTTTTGAACTACCATGGCTTTTGAAATTATTAAATTGCTCGCTAGTGGTCTATAATTCAATTCTGGATCATTTTTTTCTTGCATAAACGACAATCCAATCTTCCTCAACTTGATTATAATGAGTATAGGGTCAAATTATGGTTCTTATTATTGTTAGGTTTTTTTAAAGATCTTTTTAGTGTTTTAATTATGTCAATTATTCTAATTCATAAGTTTCATGCCTTATATCTCAATTAGATTGCATATTTATACCTTTGCATTTCCTGGGTCTACAAAATCTTCAATTTGGCATATTGTGCTTACATGGCTCTGATGTGTTATCATTGTGGCATCCTAATCATTAATATTTAAAATATGACCATTTTTTTAATTTTGGAGACATGTCAATATTTTATTGGTTTTGAGCCCTTTGAAAATTCTACCTCAACTTATACGATTGGATCTATTTGTATGAATCAATGTGGGTCATTAATCTTAATCTAAGAAATCAAATGCCATTGGCTGATTTTCTATATCCTAATGGCTGTGACACTTATCACTTCTAAATTTATCTTGATATTTATTGAAATGTCAACATTGATCTCACACTGTCAGATCATCTCTACCCAAATGAATGTGTTCCATTGATCTTACTCTACTAGATTATGTCCCTTGCTCCATGGACCATTGATTAGAATGTATACACTCATTCATGTACCATCGATCTTTGAAATATGCTCAAGATTTAATTTTTGGCCTAAAGTTATGCTGTATGTCATTCCCATGTGCGTCCTCAGGGATTTAAACTTTTTAACCTTCATCAATCACCATTAGATCTTATTTGGCCAGATCAACATGCTCTATCAGATCTTGATTTGAGGGGTGGAGTGCCATTAGATACTTAATGATATTTTAATAAAATTTTGAAACTTGTCACCTTCTCACTTATCTTAGTATCTTTTGAATTGTCAACATTGATCTCACACTATTGGATCATTTTTGGATGATCAATCATACTCTATCAGATCATCTTTTATTGTTTACCCTTGGACCATTGGAAAGGTTATCATGATGGTAACACTTGTCACCCTCTCACCTATTTTGGGGATCTATTGAAGTCTCAACTTAACCACATTGATATATCAATCTTGTTTGAGCAAATGCGTACCATTGATCCTAGATCAATAAAATAAAACTAAGTCAAGATCAAGAAATATACGGAACTTAGGTTAAATATTTTAGACTAAGGTATTAATAGTGTTGATAAACACAGTAAAATGTTAGGATAAAATTTTTAGGCTAAGTTCTAAAACATAAAAAGTGGGACCCTGTGAATTATAAAAGACATGTCATAAAGTTTTATCCTAGGCTTTTCATTTTATTAATAAATTTAATTAGAACTTTTAGGATAAGGCTTTTAGGCTTTATACCATGTGGAGATAAAAATAACTAAGGGGGGCTCAAGAAACAAAAGACAAAGTATGAATTTTTAGACTAAGGTTTGGTCATGTTGATAAACATGACTAAATAAAGCTTAGGATAAGAATTACGCTAAGCCCATGACATAATTAATTATCCCCATATAAATTTCTCTTGCATAAATTTGAATTTAATTAAAAAGGACATGAGCTAGGGAAATTTTACTAAGGGTTTTAATGTGTTTCAAATGTAGATTCAATTAATATTTGATAGATTAAAGCCTATTAAAATATCAACTTTAAAATGAAGCAAAAAAACCTAAGCATGCCCATTCTCAAATGAGATTCTATTGAACTTACAATACATAAACACAAGCAACAATCATTATCAACATTACAAGGGGCAAAACAATGATCGTGTGAAAACATGTCAATTAATCCAAACGAGAACTATGTGTGGATGATTTTAAAATAAAGATAATGTGAATACATGATAATGGTACTCTGATCAAGTGATTTTATAACTTTAAGGTAAAAATTTTCAAAATTTAAAACAAATGTCTCCATTTTTTATAAATGGGGGTATGTTGACCTCAACAAATGGTGACTTCTATGGGAAACATAGTAATATTTTAGAATTTAGAGAATCTGGTTTAGACTAATAACTAGTCTATTTTTTACACTTAATCAGGAACCATTATTAAGATCAATCCATGGTTAGAATAAGTATTTCACATGTAGAATTAGGGTCAAACATCAAAACATAGCCATTATGTTTGTGCACTTTGATTTCACTTACTAATTTCCAAAAGATTTAGAGAAAATCTTCTAGACTCATGACCTTGACTATTAACATTAACTTATAGCATATCTAGATGTTTATTAAGAATTATACTTTAGCTCAGGCAATGTTTGGGATTTGATCTAGTATTAGCTAGACATATATAGCCTTGACAAAGATACATTTAGATCTACTCAAGGCCTTGTTCCATTGACATTTAGGCATCCATAGCATTGGTGGAGATTATTAGAATCACCTCTTGATTAGAGAGCATTTTAATTTTTTGTAAAGAAGTTCTTATTTTTTTTTAATTTTAGATGTTTTGGCTTTTCAACAGAGGTTGGGAACCAGATTAGCTAGGTTTTAGGATTTTTCCAAATGTTTGATCTTTAAAAAATTATCATTGGCTATAAACTTTATCCCAGGAAATTAATATTTTTATGTACAAACATGACTTTGTCTTAATATTTTATGCTTTCACCCTATATGTGCAATCATTATAAGAACCAAGCTTAGATCAGAACAAGACTTAAAATATCATGCAAAAATTAACCTACTTATTATTCCTTACCAATTTCTTAAAACTATAACTTTAGGCTCACATTTCAACAATCTATGATCAACCCATGATGAGGAGACATACTTGCATTCCTGAATTGTGGAGTTACTTTTGAGCATCTAAATGCATTCTAAGATAAGGAATATCTTGAAAAGACTTATCTAAAGTAAGGAGAAAAGTAGAGAAAAAGGAAACACACAAAATATAAATCACACCAATAGAAATCAAAAGAAACAAGAAAATAAATACATACACACACTATGTACAAATAAGGGACAAGAAGGAAAGAAACAAGAAAGAACCTAAACTAAGCCTACCTATACTAACTATAACTAGTCTTACAATTAATTCCATTAATAATTTAGGTGAGATAGTAAATAATTAATATTTTAGATATTACCCATTGGTGGGCAATGTAAACTCTACCCCTTATAAGTCTTATAATTTTAAGGTGTTGTCCCCTAGGATCTCAACAATATAATATGGGCCAATCCACAAAGGTATGAACTTATCATGCTATCCTTTTGGTTCTAAGGCTTTATACCAAAGAAGAAGTAGGTCTCCTTGTCTAAACACCTTTATCTTTGGATGTTTATCAAACCATCTCTTAACTGAGGTCTACTTTCTATTGAAATTGGCAAAATCCTCCTCTCTTGCATCTTCTATCTATATGATGTCAAGTAGCCTTAAATTTGAAAATTATTGATCCTCCTCCTTTACTCTTGCATGAACCTATAGTTTGACATCTTTAGTGTGATGGTAAATATAGGATCTTGACCATATACTATCAACAATGGTAATGCCTTGAGAGATTGCTTGATTATTGTTTTATCTACCCAAAGGGCATACTTGAGTAGCTTCTGCCATGTTCTTAGTTTATCAGTTGTAGACATATTTATGGATTTCATCAATTTCTTATTTATTTATTCAGACACTCAATTACCCTAAGGATAATGATTTGATGAAAACTTGAGAATAATGTTGTTTTCATATGCCCACATAGTCATCTCATTGGATATAAAATTACATCCATTATCATAGACTTGAGACACTGGTGTCTTAAACCTTATGCATATGTGTTTTTTTTAAAATTTTGATCACATATTCAGTTCCACACTACTTGGTTACCTCTACTTTAGTCCATATTTTGAAGTAGTTAGTAGTAGTAAGAACATCTTGTGACCATCTAAGGAATTACGTTGATAACCCTCATAAAGTCCAGTCCCCATTGGGCAAAGGGTTTACCAATCATTACTATATTTTATTATATGGCTACATTGGGCTCTTTAGTGTTAAATATTTGACATTAATGTCATTCTTTCACATTCTTGTGAGCATCCTTTTAGATAGTAGGATAGTAATAACCATCTCTAAGGTTTTTTTGTGTTGTAGTCCTTCCAAATGGATGTCCACTTCCCAATTTTTCATGAAAGGTGCTCAAGATATTAGCTACTTATTTCTTAAACACACATCTTAGGTAAATGACTTAAAAGTTATTTATGCACAGTATCCCATCTTTGATTAGGAAATAGGTTGCCTTGAGCCTTAAGGTTTTCGTTTGCTCTCTACTTAACCCTATAGGACAACACCCATTAGTTAAAAAATGAATAATAGGATAATATTAATCATTGGGTTGAAAACTTTGTTGATCAACTTGCATAATAGTAAATTTGAGATTAATATTAAAAATTAATTGAATTAAACCTTGGCATCTTACCAGCTTAGCATTCTTCATCTCTAGATCATATTATTAAAGGATAGACATCCAGTCACCTCTTCTTTCTTCAAATTCACATTGAACTAACGTTAGCTTAGTGGTAGGATCTGGTAGAATTGCATGCACTTTATTTCTAAGGATATAGTGTCTAAATTTATTCACAACCTTGGCTAAAAAAATGCTTATTTGTTAATCAATGAATATTTCAACTTAAAATTTTTAAGGTTAGTACTCATGAAATCAATGGGGTGATCACACTCATCTATCTTCTAAGTTAGGACAACAACTATTGTATGATTAGAGGAAAAGGAATAAATATAGAAATATTTAGTGAAATTTGGACTTATCAATACATGATCTTGCCTAATTGATTATTTGATGTCTTTGAAATATTTCTTGGTCTCCTCATTCCAGGTGATATTGACATCTTTCTTCAACATGTCATTCAATAGATTCATAATTTTTATAAAACCAAAAATTAACTTTCTCACAAAGTTGATTTTACCATAGAAACACTTTAGTTATTTCTTATTATTAGTGAGTTATATATTTGATATTGCATTTACTCTATCAGGTTTTATAGAGATCCCCTTCTTAGTTATAATATATCCTAATAATTTTTCCTTATTTAAATAAATATTCTCTTCTTTGGGTTGAGATAAATTCCATACCTTCTACATCTTTCAAATACATGTTACAAGTGCATGATGTGGTCCTCACAATTTTTAGAAAATGCAATTAGATAATCCATGTATATAATAATGAACTTACTTATGAGGCCTTGTAATGCATGATCCATTGTTATTTTAAAGTTTGTAACTGCATTGGTTAATCCAAAGGGCATTATTTTATAGTCAAAAGTGCCCCACTTCATAGTAAATGCAGTCCTTATTCAGCCTTCCTTGTTCACTAGAACCTGATTATACCCTAAAAATACATCAAAAAAGATATCATAGTAGAACCTAAAATAATTTTGGTTATTTGGTCAAGAGAAGGTAATGGTTAATTATCCTTTTTAGATGCTCTATTTAGATTTATAAAGTTAATGCACAGTCTATTTTCACCATTTTTATTCCTAATTAGCACCAAATTGGCCACCTAGGTATAGTGTCTGATGGGAAACACTATCTTAGCATCTAGTAACTTCTTGACTTCATTTATCTATCATTAGTTCTAGGAAATGGTTGACTAGCATTTTTTTTGCCTAAAAGGTTAGCAGGCTTATTTCAAAGGTATGGTTCGGGTTATGACCCTAAGATCAAATATCCTTAAATTAGCATAAGACCATGCTAATAAATAGTTATACTTGGTCAACATATATTTGGATTTATTAGTTTTAATCCTTGTGTAGGCTATACCAATGTTCACTAGCTAAGGTTGATCTCAAGAACCTAGGTCAATTGCATTGTATTCCTTCCCATCTACTTTAGGAATCTTCATAGCCTTAGCTAGTTTGTTTGAATTAAACAATCTCTCTAAGGATATCATTCCTTTGTGGATCTTATTATCACTCAATTGAATGATCTTGTCATCAATATTGCCTTCAACTTTATCATTATCTAAGGCATTTTCATTAACCTCATCAATGATGTGAGACTCAAATACCCCTATGATATATTCATCATCACTAAATACTTGTAGATGGTTAACATTATTTGGTACTGATGGAAATGGGACTAATTCAATGGTAAGGTTTAGTAACCTAAAATTTTGATTGGGCATAAGTTTTATTGTAGATGAATTAAGTTCATCAACAGCCTTATATTCTTCCCTAGGAATTGAAACAATGTTAAAAGAATAAAAACATTTAATTAAGTCCCATAATATAAACTTATACTTCTTAAGATAAGATAATTTACATTGGTATTTAGTTTTGACTTAAATAACTACTAGTTTAGAGTCACCAAAAACTAATAGTTTCATAACCTTGTGTTTGATTTCAAATTGTAATCCAAGAATAAGTGCTTCATATTCATATAAATTATTGGTGCATGTGAATGAAAGTTTGTACGAAGCATTGTATTCTCTCCCAATGGGATTTATTAGTATCACTCTTACTCTAACCCCTAATTTACATCTAACACCATCAAAATATAATTTATATAATCTAGGAATATCATGAAGAGTTTTGGATTTACATACCTTTAGTGTGTTAGGAGTGTAAAAACTCAAATCTAAGTTAACCATGTTGACCCTCTCATTGGTTACGTTATACTCAGTGATGGTATGCTTCATTTTTTGTTCCCTCTCTATCTTGATTTGATTTTGAACTCTTTTTCAAGGTAACTACATGTGTGAATAGTTAGTAGACATGTAACCTTTCAGAGATCTATTCTAGTCTCTACTTAGTAGCATTCCATATGCATCAGCAATATCCATGACTTGGATGTCAATAAATTGTTAGATCTTTGGTTTAGAAGAAATTTGCATGCAAAAATTAAAAATTCACCAATTTCTTTGACCCTTGAATTATCTAATTAAGTTACAACTCTATCAAATTTAATGGGAATCAAACTAAGTTGTTCACAAATACCTATAGGCATAATATTTGAAAATGCACCAAAATTTAACAAATAATTATGTAAATTATTACCAAAGATCTTGAATGTAAGTAGGAAAAGTGGAACATCTGACTCGCTATTATGTATTTCTATGTTAGCATGTGCATACTTTTATGGTTTACTAGTCTTCTTAGACAAAGATTCCAACAACAAATCCATTTTTTTTGTAATCTAAGTTAGGTCATGAAAATTAATGTTAGCTTTGATGTTTTTCATGTCCTCCACTATAATATATCTAGTCTTATTATAATAATTAGATGTATCAACATTGGGTTTAAAGGTACTTCCATTAGGAGGCTCTAGATTGTTATTTGATGTAGTATCAGGAGGAGTGTCAAAATTATTTGGTGGATTTGAGGTATTCAAAGGTTAATTCCACTCCCTATTCCTCATAAGATAGGTTTTCTTTAGATATTACTAAAAATTATGAATCTCCTTATGATATCTTTAGGTTCATTCTCTTCTTGAAATGAGAACTCAAATGTCTCCACCATGAGAGTTGAATAAGAATATTTAGATGACTTTGAACAACTTGAGTTACCTACACTATTATATTTATTAAGAACAACTTCAAAAGTGTCTAACTCTTCTTAAAAATATTGAAAACCATTTAAAAATTCTAAACAATCTAACTCACCATGTTTTGAAGTACAATGAGCTCTATAATAATTAGGCAAAGCTATATCACTAAGATTTATGTTAGGTACATTATTATTAATAGATGACTCACTATTATGGCTATTGTTTGTGTTATTTAGGAATATGTTTAAAGTTCTATTAGACCTTTGGAAAGATAAGTTCTTGTTAGATCCTTCCTTAGTATAGCCAATTTGTTTTTATAATTGAAAGAAGTCAGTACTTAGTTTATGAACCATATTTAAGATAGAGTCATTCTCATTATCGGGTGCCTCAAAATTATGAACTTGAGTATTACTACTAGTTACAGACATTAAAGCTCTTTGGTCTTATGGATGAGATCCATTGGTAGTGTTTAATAATCATAGGTTTTAGCAAGGATATGCATGATTCAAAGGTAACTGGTTCATAACTCGAAGCTAATTTAAGGTAGTCATATTTTGATTGCCATTGAGAATGACATTCAAAATAGGAAGAATTGTATTAATGTTTGGAATATTGTATGCCATTTAACCTTGTGGTTGTATTTGGTCATTAATGATCACAATTTCATATATAGATAAGGATAATATATTAATGACTTGAATAGATCTTACAAGAAACATAGAAATCAGGGCATCCAGGGTATCCTTGTAAATATTTAAGGCTAAATAATTATTATGTCTATAAAGAGCTATGGTTTTGCTAAATTTTTTTAGGAATCTAGCATTAAAGTCTCTTATGGGCTCATTTGAGTCTCTTTTGACTATGGTAAATTATTGTTACAGAATGCAAGGACTAATGATTTTACCAAATTGATCAATAAAGATTCTATTAAAATCATTCTAGCTGGCTATGTAGTTTTTAGGGAGGTTTAGGAGCCATTTATATACAACATCTTTAAAAGTAAATGGAAACCATCTGCATGCTACATCTTCATGGATAACATTATAAAGTATTAATTCATCTTTGAAACTTTTAATGTGATCTTCAACAATTAGAATACCATTAGGACTATAAGTAGGAAAATATTTTTTAATATTATGAGGAATTTCATGTACCACACCTATCATATTGATTGAATAACCACTTATCCAAGCCATACCTTGATAAGGATTAAACACAGGATCACCTTGAATTGGCAAAGTTGGTTGAGACTTTGAAATTATATGCTTACTTTTGTTTTGCCTAGATATCCTATTAACTTATAATGAAAGAATGGTAACCCTTCTTTTTGAACATGGACTAGTCATTATCCTGGCAATTCCAACTTGAAAGCTTTGAACTAAAAAATGATGTGTAAGTCTTATCTTTGAAAAGAACAGTGATCAAACTTACACATTATGTAAATTTTTCACAAATTTGTATAAAAATAAAAAAAGACATCAATCTTTAACTAAATTGGCTCAATGATATGTCTAAATACATGAATATGAATGATCTCTACATGTCTAAGCTCAAATAAGCTTAACTTTGCAAATATCCAATTGATATTTGAATAAAAGTGCTATTAATAACCTCAAATGCCTTAGATTAATATATCTCAAGATATCTTTACCATAATTACTCTTGGATCATTGAAGAACATCTACCTTTGTTTAAATAATCATAAAGACTAGTCTAAAACCATTAAGATGAAAGATATTTCCATAAATATGATAAAGGAAACATAAATATGCAAAGAATACATCAATGTTTGAACAAAATTCACCAAAATTAGCAAAGATGTTACAAATCTACAAATATTTAACAAAGTCCATCCTTCTAGCACCAACGAAACACATTCCCTATTAATGCCTAAAAGTGTATCACATGTGGTTCTTAGTGTTTAAGAAATACTACTCATTTATAAATTATGAGAATCCAATGCATTAGTTTTAGGTTGTGATAATATTATTATCTTTGGTAGAATAGAGGTAGAACAAGTGGATTGTTTCAAATATTTATATTAATTGGTGGTTGGGAGACACCATGGACTAATAGTTGATCTTTGGTTTTGAAGATAACTTATGGTATTTGAAGTTAATAATGCTCAAACCTAAGTCTAAATCTAAACTAAGATGAATTGATAAAAAAGGAGTAAAATGAAGGGTAGGGTAGAGAAGAGACATGTTACTTATCTTTAACCCAAACATCAAGACAAAGTTCAAGTTCCATTTAAACATGCATTTAACCAATATATGAAATGAAGTATAATAAGCTCAAATCCTATCACACATTAGGTAAACATATAATGAAAGTATGAAATAGTGAAAATAAGGACCATGTTCACTTTAACGATTCACTCCCATAAGAAAAAATCATTATCACATATGTAAAAAAGGTAATGAAGTTGAAGTAAACATTAGAACTTTCAACTAATCTAGCATTAGCACAAATTAGCAACTATAAACTTAAAGATGCACATCCAAAACTCACAAGAGACATTCAAATCTAAGATTCAAACCAAACAAATGAGAGAGAAGCCATGATAGCAATTCACATAAGAAAAAGTGGACAAAATTGTTAGAACTCCTTGCTTATAGTAATTTTTCAAAAGTTTAAAAATAATTTTTGGATAAAAAAGTCCTCCCTTTTATAATTGACATTATCTCTTTATATAGATAATTTATGAGGTATGTTAGTTAATAAAGTCAAGTGTTAAGGACAATTGTCAATTTACCATCATTATATAACCTTTTATACATTTTAAATTGACTAACTAATAGGCAGTGTTCTTTACAAGTTGTACACCCCTTTACAAAAGAATATTCTCCTTTCAAAAAATATACAAGCTTAATTAAAAAAAGATTATTCCTAATTAAACTAGTTTTGAAACCTTTTTTTTGACGTATTCCCCTATTATGTGTGCAATATCTTCATTACTCTTTGATCTTTCTCATCAATTAGCTTCAAATTGATCATAGACTCCATAAAGATTTCATCTTCTTGATCTTCCATACTCTTTAGATCTTTATTGGACCTCTCTAATGCCTCTTTAATGATTCTAGATTCTTCAATATTCTCCTCTATATTAAATATCATGTCCATGACCTTCATGTTATCAGCCCTTATCTTCCACTAGCTCTAATTTTTTACTTCATGCATGACTTAAGTGACCTTGTGTTTGAATTCATCGTCAATTATCAGACCAACTAAGCTAAGTGTAGTGGGGTACTTGATTATGCTTCCCACTATGCGTTACATCATGTTCTATAAATTCATGTCATCCTCAAGAAGGCTCTCTAGGTTCTTGGATCATGTGCTTAAACTTTTGATCTTGTCTAATATAAATCCCATGACTATGTTTAGATGGGCCAAACTGATGGTCTTGAAATTAGGAGTTTCATCTCCAATCAAGATATTGATCAAATCATTTATTTTGCCTTTTTATCTCTACCATTTATGGATTAGACCCTTGGATATTGCATCATGCTAGCTCAACACAATTTGTCTAGACTTTATTAACTTTAGATAAGTGAACATATCATATAGGGTGTCTTCAATAATTTTGATCATTGTATCTGAGACTGATAAGACTACTTATTTCTCTAATATTTCCTTTTGTTATTGTATGCCTTTTAGAGCAACTTGTAATTGTTATGATTATTATTGGGATAATTCAATAACTTCTCAAATATCTAACTCTAACTAGGATTTTATCTTCTTACTGTGATCAATGCAACAAAAGGTTCCACTTTTTGAAAAGTGAACTCATCTCCACCAACCATGGCCTTCTTCTTAGTTACCCTCTATAAACTGGTAGTTGTTGCATCAAATTTGACACCAAGTAATAATTATGTTTATGTTTGAGTTGGAGTCTCCATTTCTACTCCACTTGATTCTTTTAAAGTAGCCATTATTTTTACATCTTTCTTTTATAAGGAAACTATCCATGTCTTAACCTCTTCATGAACTAGGATGTTGATTACTTACGTCATTACCAAAGGATGGTGCATACTAGGTATTTTATACAATTTTCCATAGATGAACCTTTCTAGAATGGTTAGACCATGAATCAAGATTTATTCATGGAAGAGATTGACTTCACTCAAAGGATGAGTGAAGATCACGTTGGGGTTTTTGGTTTTTAGTTGGACTATTTTCAGCTTAGCCTTTCTTTTAGGGGTATCCATAAGAATTAGATCCCATATTTCTTTCCTTTCTCTTCTTTTTTTCTTCCATTTGTGCATCTTCCTCATCAGACCCATAGGTACTAGATAAAAATTTTAGAACATATTCAATTATCTCCCCAGGGTCTAATGTTACCATGTGAACCTATTCAAATGGTGATCCAAGTTCTACTTTGGTTAAAGATGATGCTATTTCATTAGACCTTTTTTCTTTTGGCCTATGCTAAATTTGTATTTTATATTTGGGATATTCTTGTGATTGAGTCGAGCACCACTTATAAAATGGTATATCCTTGGCCCCAATTACCATTTGTCATCATTCACTTTTTGTTCCCTAAACATCCTAGATTTAGGTTTGATGTTGTGTCTTTTTAATCTAATGGTGACCTCAAAAAATGAAGAGGATTTTCTATATATTAGATCAAAAGGACTAGGATGATGATCATAGGTTACATTTATTCCATTATTTTTCAAATGTTCCTTAACTCTTCTATGGGGATCCCACTATCTTAGCTCATAAATTTTCAAATTAAAGGATTCTCTATGTTTAGAAGCAGCCTAAATATTATCCCATTAAGAAAAAAGGGTCCTTCCAATGATTATGGTGAGGATGTGAAGCAGTCCATTCCTTTTAGTTTTACCCAAACCATCTATCCCCTTAAATATTTGATAATCTACCTCATATTTTACTATTTTTATGGGTACATGGATAGGCATCCTGAGTGGGGTTAATTATGTTCCTTTAACCTTGATGATTGTGCAAACTAGATAGAGCTATATATTCCCCATGGCCTCATTTAACATTTTGATCAAGGGACTGACCCTCATCATTGGGATTCTTATGATGGCCTCAATAAGGGATAGGTAAACACAATCACATATGAATTGGATATGATCCCTATATTTGAATATGTGTAACTTTGAATAGTATTGGAAGACTATTTGTGTCCCATGAGGTGACCATTAGCTAAGGTTAGGGATCTTTATGGTAGAAATAAAGGCATATATGAGGTATACCATCATGTATAATTGGTTCTTAGTTTACTTCCTGACTATAAAAGTATATCTACTTAAATGTGTGCTTATTACTTCACTAAGAGGAGGGGTGAGTTGTTTCTCAATCATAAAGTTGATTAAGAGTACCCAAATTTTATCCACATATGTAGTGGTTGAGTTTAAACATAACCTATTCATCATAATCATAATCATTCTTATCTCATTCCTGAATTGACCAATGGGGATGATGTTATTGAAGTCTAAAAACACTTGATTCCCTAAGTATAGCTATAGGGAATGGATGATTTTCAAATCATTATCCTTGGCCCAATTATTGATTATGGTTTGGTATAATTAGGGTTTAGGTAGTTTTTAATAGTTTTCAAATGCTATATTAGAGATATAGTCTATGTTTATAGGAGTGTGCTCATTAATTAACATTCCCTTATCAGTTTTACTATCCTTAAAAATAGGAGAGATAATTTCTATACAATATAGTACCTTCAATTTAGCTTTTGTGTAATTTAGACCTATCATCATAATGGCTACTATGTCATAGTTGAACTTCCTTTTATAAATCTTCTTCTCTTCCTCTCATATGATGAGTTGTTGGTTCTTGATAGTCCAAAATAAGTTTGACCAATTGTTATCCCTAGTGTTCAGAAGTATGGTATCAAACTATGTGTCCTTGAAAATTATCCCTCCTATGTTCATGGTCAAATAGAGATCCACATCCTCTTTGAAAACACATTTTTGAGCTACCATGGCTTGTGAAATTGTTAAATTTCTCACTAGTGGTTTGTAGTTAAATTTTAGATCAAATTATTCTTGCACAAATGACAATCCAATCTTCCTCAGCTTGATTATAATGATCACATGGTCAAATTAGGGTTATTTTACTATAGTGTTTTTATAAATGTATTCTCAGTGCTTTAATGGTAGTATCTAGTTCAATTTACAAGTTTTCTACCTTAGATATCAATTAGATTGCATATTTATACCTTTATATTTCTTGGGTCTATAAATTATTCAACTTGACATATTATGCTTACCTGGCTCTGATGTAGCCTTCTCATTAATATTTAAACTATGATCATTTATCACTTTTGGACATGTGTTAATATTTTATTGGTTTTGAGCCTTTTGAAAATTCTACCTCACCTCAGACTATTAGATTTATTCTCATAGATCTACGTAGTTTTTTTTATCTTGATCTAAGAAATTGAATGTCATTGGTTTCTTTGCTTTATTCCCCATGGTTGTGACACTTGTCACTTCCATATTCATCTTTATCTTTTTTGAAGTGTCAACATTTATCTTGCACCATTAAATCATCTCTGCTTGGATGAATGCACTCTATTGATTTTGCTCTACTAGATTATGTCCCCTACTCTATAGACCATTATTTGGAATATATATTCTCATTCATGAATTGTCAATATTTGAAAGATTTTTTAGCTTTAATTTGTGGCCTATGGTTATGCCACATGTCATGTTCACATTCATCACTAGGGATTTTAACTTTCCAACCATCATCAAGCACCATTAGATCTTATTTGGTTGGATTAACGTACTCAATCGGATATCAATTTGAGGGGTGGAATGCCATTAGTTTCCTAATGTTATTCTACTAAAATTATGACACTTATCACCTTCTCATTTTTATTAAGGTCTTTTTAATTGTTAATGTACATCTCTTACCATCAAATAATATTCAACTGATCAATTATGCTCCATTATATCATATTTTATTGTGTACCATTGGATCATTGGTATGGTTCTCATGATGACAACACTTATCACCCTCTCACTTATTCTGGGGCTTTATTGAAGTCTTGACTTAACTGCATCATTAGATCAATATTGCCTAAGTAAATATGTACCATTGATCCTATGGTTAATAAAATAAAGCTAAGTCATGATCAGGTAATATAGGGAACATAGGTCAAATATTTTAGACTAAGGTTTTATTAATGTTGATAAACATAGTAAAACCTTAGGATAAAATTTTTATGCTAAGTTATAAAACATAATAAAGGGGACCCCATAAATGATAAAATAAATGCCATAAATGATAAAATATATGTCATAAATTTTTAACCTAGGGTTTTTGTTGTATTAATAAATACAATTGGAACTTGTGGGATAAGTTGTTTAGGCTAATATTTAAACATAACAAAAGGGACCATGCATTAGTTATACCATGTGAATATAAAAGGAACTAAGGGGGACTCAGGACATAAAGGATCAAGTATGAATTTTTAGATTAATGTTTGGTCATGTTGATAAACATGACTAAACCTTAAGATAAGAATTAGGATAAGTCCATGACATAATTAATTATACCTGGATAAATTTCACCCACATAAATTTAAATTTAATTCAAAAGGACATGACCTAGGGAAATTTGACTAAGGGTTTTAAAGTGGTTCAAATGTAGATTTAATTAATCTTTGATAGACTAAAGGATAATAAAATATAAATTTAAAAATGAATCACAAAACCTTAATAATGTTCATTCACAAATGAGATTTCATTGAACCTTCAATATAAAAATACAAGTAAAAATCATTAGAAATATTAGGAGTAAAACAATGATCATGTGAAAATATGTCAATTAATCCAAATGAGAACCATGTGTGAATGATCTTCAAATAAGTATAATGTGCAAACATGATAATGGTACTTTAATTAAGTGATTTTTTAACTTTAAAATACAAATTTGGACAATTTAAAAAAAGGTTCACCATTTTTCAGAAATGGGGATATGTTGACCTCAACACCCCCATAGGTGTAAAGATAGTTGTGAGGTAATCTCATAAAGTAGGATAAACTTGTAAATGCCAATCATGACCAACATTATTGACAACACACTTAATTATTTTGAGGATATTCTTATTGGATGCCTTTGATTGGTTTTTACATTGAGGTTTATATGATGATGACCATCTTTTTTTTTCTATGGAAGCAAGTACAAAGGGATTTAAAATCCTTTTTTTAACTACTTATTATCATAAAAAATCATGGTTGATGGTATATCATAGAAAAAATGGTGTGATTAAGGATGAATTTTTTAGTGTTTTTAACATTACATGTGTGATATGGATTATGTCCACCCATTTGGTGAAGCACTCAGTGGTGATGATTTTGTGTGTCTATCAGTGGATTTAGGGTTTATTTTTCCAATGAAATCACCCTCATGTAGAAAATACAACAAAGTATTGATAGGATGTAGAGATTGAGATGGTGTATAGATGAAATCCCCATGATTTGGCCTTGTAATTAACTTTTAACATATTTTCAAGAATAGGTTTCCATTATAGGCCAATACCTAATAAATTATTTCCAAAGACTACACCACTAGCATGTGAACCCCAAATTCTATCATAAATCTCCTCAATGTCTAAGTTGGCCTTGACTAAATTTAAACATTGTAAGAAATTTATCTCATAGCCTCTAGGATATAAGGTGTCATGAAGGAGGGTAAATTTTGAAATGCATTGGGTAAATGATTTCTTATGGTTATATTAGACATTTGGTGGTGATTTATCTTAAAGTTATGTGTAAATTTCATGGTACCATGGGGAATTAGAACCAAAAATTTCACAAACCATCTTAGGTATAGAAAATTCATATGTAGGAAACATTATTTGTTTGACATTGATCTGGGAAACAATTCAAGTGACAATTAGGGTGATAGTTCCACTCCAATTGATGATGGAACTTCTGGGATCCATAAATTTTGCACTGTAACTCCATAACTTTTGCACTGTAGCTCCATAACTTTTGCACCATCGCTCCAATTGACTCTCCATTTGAATTGTTGGAAAGATAATAATGAGGAGAAAGTGGTGATATGGCATGGAGATTTTATTTATGGATTTTGACCCTATAAAAACCAATGGAAGTGCCCCAAATTTCAATTTTAGTAGTGCAATCTAAAATTAGTAAGTTTCTAAAAATAGTAATTCCTCAAATTTTGTATTGTTTTAAATCATGGAAGTCAAACAACTTAATCTCCCTTGATATTGGTGACCTTCCACATCCTCCCACTACTTTAAAAATGTGTATAAATAAAGATTTAACCGAAAATGGAAATCAAACATCTCTTCCTAGAGATAAGCATATAGTTGTATTGCGATCTTGAGTAATAAAACATCTCTTTTAAAAGAATTCATTGTTACTATGTTATTTTTGTGTTCTTGAAATATTTTTCAACCAAAAATTTTGAGTTTTGGATTATACAAAAAGTTATATTTTTTTGATGTCTTTATGTATTTCAAGAAGAGAACATATGGTGGCCATGACATCTACTACTTTATTGTTAGCATTAGGAACTTGCTCAAACTTGATGTTCTTGAAATATAATTTCAATTTGACAAACATTTTTTAAAGGGGAAAAAATTATCATATTTGGATTGGTATTCATCATTAAATTACTTGATTATGAGTTTTGAATCTCCATATACTGATGTATGTTGAATACTTTATTGAATGGTTATTTATAGACTAGAACTGAGGGCTTCATATTCTAAAATTTTATTGGTGCAAGGGAATTCTATGTAAAATGTCTTTGGGATAATATCACCTTGTAGAGTTATTATAAAGATACCTACTATCGAATCCATGTGTGGTGAGGCAACCATCAAATCAAATTTTTCATTATAATGAATCATCAAGGGATAAGATAGAATCATCTAGAAAGCAGGGTAAATTTTAGTGGCCCA
This sequence comes from Torreya grandis, assembly GCA_037957365.1. Taxonomy (NCBI): domain Eukaryota; kingdom Viridiplantae; phylum Streptophyta; class Pinopsida; order Cupressales; family Taxaceae; genus Torreya; species Torreya grandis. The sequence continues at coordinate 148,011 of JARHVA010007008.1, forward strand.
TATAGAAATTAACTTGGTTTTTTTATGAATCTATAAGTGTTAGAGATATTTTCATTGATGTCAAATGTATATGATTGGTGTAAAATGACCCATACCATTTATTATCTAAAGGTGTTTTTAATGTTCATATTTTAGCTAAAATGTGTTGATATTTATTTAATATTAACAAATATATTTTTGGTTGCATAAAAATCAAAAGAGGCACCATGGAGAAGTCAAAGAGTCATGGGGTAAAGAAAACAAAGGAATCAGATGAATTTTCCCATGAAGAGTCATCTTGAGGAATTGCAAGAGTCACGAAGTGAAGACAAAAGTGTGTATGGTGCATTTTTCCATAAAGAGTCACCTTAAGGAATTTGAAAGGTCACCGAGATAAAGACAAAAGAGGAAAGGACAAATTTTATTATGAAGGGCCACCATATGAATTTTCAAATTCAAGGATTTGAAGTGTCATGAAACTTTGGTTCCATTTTCCATGAGCAGCGAAGAGTCATAAAGGGTGAATGCCAAAGGTCATTTGGAAAGCTATAAATAAAGGCTTGAGAAGCCATTTGTTATATGAAAGAGAGTGCATGGTTTGTAAATATTTTATATAAGAAAAGAGGAGAGAATAGAAAGAAATATGGTAGAGTTATATCATTTATTGAGAAAACAATATTGAGAGATAGTTGTGTTTTATACACAAGAGGTGTTGGTGCTCCTATGGGTTAGTGATAATAAATAGTTGATGTGTTATTGATTTGAAAAGGGGTTGTTTCTCTTAAAATTTGGTGCTTTTAAACTTTATAATTTGAGTTGGTGCTCTTTCATATACTTGATATTATTCTTCATGTTTTTCCCACATTGGGTTTCCACATTAAAATTTGGTCTCTCTCTCTCTCTCTCTCTCTCTCTCTCTCTCTCTCTCTCTCTCTCTCTCTCTCTCTCTCTCTCTCTCTCTCTCTCTCTCTCTCTCTCTCTCTCTCTCTCTCATGTGGTGATTATTGTTTCATTTTTATTGCATATCTTGAATGAATGGTTAAGTGGAATTTTATTAAGTAAATGTTTATAATATATATGATATAGTAATTCACCCCCTCTTAGTATATATTATGCTTAATAAATGGTATCAGAGCTAGTTCCTTTAAAAGACTTTTACAATTTGAAGGTAGATCAGGGAAAGCATGATGGTTGAATCACATGAAGGTTTTTATATAAATAAAAAACCTTTGTTTCATGGAAGAAATTATGGTTTTTGGAGCATAAGTATGATGACTTATTTGATGTATCTCAGATTTGACATTTAGCAAGCATTTTTGAAGGAATACGAAGAGCCACATACACTTGTGATTACTCTGGTAGAAAAGAAGGCAAGTGAAAATGGTGCTAAAGCTTCAAATGCTATTTTATGTGGTTTATGTGAGTTAGAATTTGGTAAAGTTATGAAATGCAAATCTACTCATGATACTTTGGTATATCTTGAAAATATTTAAAATGGTGATGGAAAGGTTCAACAAGCTAAGCTCCAGAGTTTTAGAAGATAACTTGAGAGTTTGAAAATGGAAGAGGAAGAAAATATAGTGAGTTATCTTTTATGGGTTGATCAAATATTTAATAATATTCAAGGCCTTGGAGACAATTTAGAAGAATTATTGGTGGTGAAAAAGGTTTTGAGATCTCTACCAATGAGATATGATGCAAAATTTTTAGCAATCAAGGAGATGAAGGATCTAGCCAAGCTAAAGATGGATGAACTATATGGTATTCTTATGGCATATGAGATGCGAACCAAACAAGAGAAACCCTCAAAAAAGGAAGTTTCTTTCAAGACATTAAATAAATATAAGGCTAAGATTCAAGAATCAAGTTACATCTCTAGCGATGACGAAGATGACAATGGATCTTTTTTCATTTATAAGCTAAAAAAAGGCACAGATAAATATCAAGGAAAATTGCCTTTCAAATGTTTTAATTGTGGAAAGATTAGATATTTTGAAGCTAAGTTCCCAAATAAGGGTAATGGTGACAATGAAGAAGGAAAGTATACATATAATATGAATTTCAAAGGAAAATTAAAGAATGGATTTGATAAGATTTTATATTCTAAGGATCTTAGCTCAATTGAAGATAGTGGAGTCAGTGATTTAGAAGAAGAGATTCTATTCATGGCCATACATAAAGATGACTTTACAAGAAAAAGTATAGACGATCAAGAAGAAGAATAGGATGAAACCAAAGTGAATATGGAATGATAAATCATTTGTTCAATAGAAGAATTAAAATCTATTGACAACAAGAATCAAAGATTGAAGCTCCAGATCGAGAAAAATGAAATAAGGTCAAAATAGATAATTGAAGATATACAAGCACAAATTGAAGAATCCAAAAAAAAATACTAAAGAAGATCTAACATCCCAATTACAAAAAGTAAGTGAATAATGTGAAAGGTATGTTTTTGTAATCACCTCTTTAAAAATAGATCTTGAGAAAATAAATAAATCAATCAATGATAGAGTAGCTAATGTTTCAAAATTTGAGAATAGAACTAATATGTTGAATAAGATATTAGAAATTCAAAGATCAATGTTAGATAAGATAGGTATCATATTTGAAAAAGAGAAAGGGGAGGCAAATACTTTCATAGACAAGGTTAACATAGAAAAAGGAAAGAGATATGTGGAAGCTCTTAGAAAAGAGGAAATTAAAAGGGAAGAAGTTAAGAATACAGAGGATATTTCAAATAAAGAAGGCTAAAAGAAGTAGAGATACAATAGGTAATAAAGTTAGAGATATATAAACAGGCTCTATTTTTATGGTTACTATTTTTATTATAATGGATATGTTCATAATAAAATAGAATGTCAAAAAAGGGCTAACAATTTTAGAAACAAGGAGAAGAAAACTCATGTAGAGTCAAGCAAAAGCCATAACTCTTTTGCTCCTATATCAGGATTTAATGAAGAATCCACAATATGTTATAATTTCAATAAATTTAGACACATAGCCTAGTAATATAGAAGCGTATTTGAGTTAGTCAAAAAAGACTAGAGTTTCAAGGTTTCATTCATCAAGAAGAAAGTTCAGACAAGTTTATGATAGAAGAAACAACCTGAAAAGCCTATGTTGGTCTAGATATATTTACATGCAAGTAATGATGAAAATCCATGTTTCATTGATAGTCAATATTCAAGGCACATGATATGAGACAAGATCAAGTTCATAACCTTGAAGAAGATCAATGGTGGCATAGTAAAATTTGGAGACAATACTACTACTAGAATTATTAAAAAAGGTACACTAAGTTTGGATAATGGTATAACTAAGACTGAAAATGTTATATATGTAGGTCTTAAGCATAATATTTTGAGTGGAAGTCAAATGTGTGATTAGGTATACACACTAAATTTTTATGCAAAAGTTTGTGAAATTAGGAGAAAAGATTATATGTGTTGATTGTAGATGCTCAAAGGATAGGTAACAATATGTATATGTTATCATATATCAAATGTCAAAAATGTTTTTTGAGTCAAGTTGGGTCAAGTTGGATATGTCACAAGAGAATGGGACACATAAATTTTGATGATCTTATCAACATCATAAAAAATCAACGAGTTATAGATCTTCTAAAGACTACAAATCCCTCCAACACGCTTTGAGAACCTTGTTAGCATGGGAAGTATGCTAGAAGATGCTTCAAGACAAAAGAATACTTGACTACTCAGATGTCAGAGCTTGTTCACACTGATCTATGTGAACCTATGAGAACTCAAAGTAGTCTAGGTGAGAAATATTTCATGTTTCTTATTGATGATTTTACACATATGACTTGGATGATGCTTTTGAAGAAAAAATTGAAAGATTTTAGATATTTAAAAGCATTCAAAGCTTTAGTTGAGAATGAAACTAGATTAAAAATTAAGTGCCTAAGATCAAATCAAGGAGGATAATTCATGTTAGATCAGTTTATTGAGTATTGTGAAGACTATGGGATAAAGAAATATTATTCAATAGCTAAAACTCCATACCAAAATGTAGTAGTTGAGTAGATAAATAGAATAGTTTATAAAATGGAAAGGATATTGATAAATGAATCCACGATACTAGATAAATATTAGAGAGAGGAAATAGTTGTAAAAGTGCATATCAAGAATATAGCATTATTGAGAACCAACAGTGACAAGACTCCCTAATAGCTATGGAAAGACAAATGTTAGGAGACCCCTTATCCAACGAAAGCACAATTCATTACTTATTTATGAGCAATTAAACATGGAATTATACTAGAATGATAAAGTAACTAGAAACATGAGACAACAAAGAATTTGAGAGACAATACACACTCTTGTATTAGATATTACTAGAAGAAAATACAATAAGGAAAATGTCACTTCTTCCTCCACCTCAAAGGCTTGCCACACCTCAAGACCTTCTTCCCTCTCTCTCTTGCTCAACACAAAACCAACTCTACAACCTGAGTTCTATCCCTCCTTGAATGCTTCAGCTGATCTCCTTGACCTTACACTTGTAGATCTCCTTGACCTTGCTTGCTTCAATGCTTTTACTTGCCTTCTTGATCATTACAATACATGCCTCATGGGTCTTTAAATAGAATCCCATGGTTACAAAATAGAAATCTAACTACAATAATTAGACACGCAGATCATGACTATAATTAGCCCCTTAACATGCAAACACTCAGTTCAACTAACTAACTATTTGTGCAACAAACAGTTTTGGAACACATGGGTGACCGATGCCGGTCCCTGCTTAACTGGTGCTGCTGATGTCGGCCGACTCTCTACCATCACCAGTTTCCTTCTCCACTATCTGTGACCGATGTCGGTCATGCTGCCGATGCCGGTTCTTCTGGTTCTTCAGCATCCTCTTCTTTGTGTCTGCAAATAGTTGAAGCTTTTAGCTCCACACCCTAACAATTCCCACTTGGAGATAAATAGCTGCTACTGTACCTGTACCTATACACCATCTATTTTGTTCCTTTGGCTCTGTATCCCTCTTCAAAGTCACTCTTGAAGACCAACCACCACGCAAACCTGTGATGCTATACCTGTCACTTATGCCAAAAGAATTTTGCAGCTCCCAAATTCTTCATGACATACTTCTGAACCAACTCTACCCTTAGCTCAGAAAACTCCTTGTATATGAAACCCTGCAAAAAGTAACACAATACAGTAACAGGATAATGTAGATAATATTATCTAACCTGGTAAAGATAAAAAATACAATGGTCAAACCTCCATTGTCTGCAGCCTAATCAAGACCATATACCATAGCCTTCTATCTCAGATGTCCATCCACTCTCTTCTCTAAAATGGGAATCCATCCCTCTATTTAGTGCTTTCTTTCAGCTGAAAACTCTACCAATAAATACCTGTTTGGCTCTACTCTAAGGACTCACACTCCTCATCCATGTCAAGCTCCCACTATTTTTGGATTCTACCTACATTGCTTCCTCTGTCTTCCTAGTTCTTGACTAACAATAAGCAATATAAAGAAGGTGAACAATGAATATGATGTTCACATACCTTTTCTGACCTCTGTATGGATGTTTGAGACTCCTTGACAGCTAACTGTCCACCCATCATCTGTTCTAGTGACCGATCTCGGCCATCTCCGAGTCTACTCCCAACCAATGTTGGTTCCCTGTACTGACCTTGACTGCCGACGTCATTACCCCTGGCCAACGCTGGTGTCCCCCTGCCGACGTTGGTCCTAATGACTGATGTTAGACTTCTCCTGCCCGACCTATCGACCCTGTTGGTCTGCACATGACCGATGTCAGTGTCTGACTGATTGACATCGGTTCCAAGTGACCGACATCGGTGCCTATGTGTTCTTATGAGTGATGAATTCTTCATCCACGAGCTCATCTTGGATCATATCTCTATCCATGCTACCCTGATCAGATTTATTCAGTGCCTGTAACTATTCTCTGGCCTTCATCTCCTCCAAAAACACCAAGACTTCCCTATTCTTGTCAAAAGCATCAAATTTCCTTTTCTTGCAATGAACTCTATCTATGCTTTCTGAATCTTAACACATACCTTTTGAATCAAAAACGTCCATTCCCTTCTTATTCATGTGACCTAGCCTATTAGACCACATCTTCGAATCTACACCAGAAGTAGAATCAGTAATACAAGTAGATAGATAAAGAGTACCTACTTTCTTACCTCTAGCTAAAACAAGTGCTCCCTTGGTAACCTTCCAAGAGTCTGTTGTGAGGGTTATTGTGCATCCCTCGTCACCCAACCTTCCTACAAAAATAAACTCTACTTTAGAATTGGAACATGCATGACCTCCTTCAACACCCATGTGTTGTCAATCTGCAATCTCAACTGCACTTTCCCTTTGCCAACTATCTGACAAGGCGTACCATCCCCTAAATAGAGCACTCCAAAGTCTCCATGTTCATACTCATGAAACAAATCTCTATTTGGGGATGCATGAAAAGATGAACCAGAATCTAAAATCCATGATCCTACCTAACTATCCAAAGAAAGTATGAGAGCATCCTGTACCATGATATTTGCATCTTTTACTTCTTATTTTCCTTCAAGTTGATTCTCTTTATCTCACAAGCAACACTCCTTTGTATGTCCTTTCTTTCCACAAAACCAGCAGGTAATACCTTTGGACTCGGATCTCCTTCCCAACCTTGATTTCCCTTGCTCAATCTTCTCCCTTTGCCTTCCCCTACTTTCTGCACTTAGAGCATTCCCTGATGATTCACCTGTGCTTCTCCTACGTATTTCCTCATTCAAGATCACACTCACAACATCATCAACTTTTAATATTTTAGAAGCAGATGCAGAATTACTTACTGCCATAACCAAACTGTCCCAAATTTTAGGCAAAGAACATAAAATCAAGAGAGCCTTTACCTCATCATCAAAAACATTATTGACTGAAGCTAATTGGTTTACCAAACCATGGAAATCACTAAGATGAGTATGTACCGATCCACCTTCCTGCATTTGCAAAGTAAATAGCTGCTTCATAAGATATACCTTATTAGAAGCCGAGGGCTTTTCGTATAAATTTGCCAAGGACTTTATCAACTCTTCCATTGTCTTGCACTGTGATAAGCTGGAAATCACAGATGATGCAAGGCTCAACCTTATGGAATTGAGAGCCTTCTGATCAAGAACATTCCATTTTTCATCCTTCATATCTGTGGGCTTGCATGCAACCCCACCCAACGGTAAGTACAGATCCTTTTGATACAGATAATCCTCAATCTGCATCTTCCAGTGATGATAATTCTTGGCGTTAAACTTCTCAATTCGTAGCTTACTTTCTTCTGCCATTGCTGAACTCCCACTCAATCAGAAAACCCTATGAATGACCTATAATCAAAAATAACATGCTTCCTACAAACCGTAGCTCTGATACCAATTGTTAGGAGACACCTTATCCAGCGGTTGCACAATTGATTACTTATTTATGAGCAATTAAACATGGAATTATACCAGAATGATAAAGTAACTAGAAACATGAGACAGCAAATAATTTGAGAGACAATACACACTCTTGTATTAGATATTACTAGAATAAAATACAATAAGGAAGATGCCACTTCTTCCTCCACCTCAAAGGCTTGCCACACCTCAAGACCTTCTTCCCTCTCTCTCTTGCTCAACACAAAACCAACTCTACAACCTAAGTTGCTATCCCTCCTTGAATGCTTCAGCTGATCTCCTTAACCTTACACCTGTAGATCTCCTTGACCTTGCTTGCTTCAATGCTTTTACTTGCCTTCTTGATCATTACAATACATGCCTCATGGGTCTTTAAATAGAATTACATGGTTACAAAAATAGAAATCTAACTACAATAATTAGACACGTAGCTCGTGACTATAATTAGCACCTTAACATGCAAACACTCAGTTCAACTAACTAACTATTCGTGAAATGAACAGTTTTGGAATGCACAGGTGACCGACACCAATCCCTGCTTAACTGGTGCTGTCGACGTTGGCCGACTCTCTACCGTCGTCGGTTTCCTTCTCCACTGTCTGTGACCGATGTCAATCATGCTGCTGACACCGGTTCTTCTGGTTCTTCAGCATCCTCTTCTTTATGTCTACAAACAGTTGAAGCTTTTAACTCTACACCCTAACAACAAACCAACTACAACTGATTATTTTAGAATTTTTTGTAGTAAATGCTTCATAAAGAGAACCAATGAAAAACTTGGTAAGTTTGAATCTAGAGAATATGAAGCTATATTTATTGGATATTATTTTAAAAAGAAAGATTATAAATGTTATAACAAAAGAAATAAGAAGATTGTTGAAAGTGCAAGTGTCAGGATAGATGAATATGTAGCATAAAGAGATAGTGATCTAGTAGATACTCTAGAAATCATTAAAGAAGAAGATTTTGAAGAATCAGATGAAGATGAGATGAACAAGAAAAAGGACACACAAACCTCATCTAAATATCTCCAGAGAAATCATAATGAAAGTAACATCATCATGAACATAAATGAAGGAGTTCACACAAGAAGAATGATGATAAGTGAGTTTGATCAAGTTAATTTCTCTTTGTTATCCAAAATTCAGCCTAGAGCTTTTTTAAAAGCTAGACATGATGAGCATTGGGTTAAGGAAATGGATGGAGAATTAAATCAGATAGAAAAGAATGATACTTGGGAATTAGTGCCTAAACTAAAAGATCAAAATATGATAAGAACAAAATTGGTATACATAAATAAGTTGAATGAAGATGGTAAAGTTATCAAGAATAAATCAGGGTTAGTATGTAAAGGATATGCCTAGATTGAGGGAATAGATTTTGAAGAAACTTTTGTACCAGTGGAAAAACTAGAGGATATTGTATTGTTTCTTACATATGCAGTGGTTAAAATCTTCAAAGTTTTTTAGATGGATGTCAAGTTTTCCTTCCTGAATGAGAATCTATAAGAGGAGGTCTACATTTAGTAGCCTAAGGGATTTATTCTCTCAAATTATAGTAACCATGTAGGTAGATTGAAAAAAACACTTTATGAATTGAAACAAGCCTCCAAATCTTGGTATGAAAGACTTGATACGTACCTGCATGATCAAGGTTTCAAGAGAGGGTTTGCTGACAATAATCTATACATAAAAATAGAAGTTGAGCATCAGTTGATTATTGTGGTACATGTTGATGACATAATTTTCAGAGGAAACATTAAAAAGATGACAAAAGAATTTGAGATGTCTATGCTTGGAGAATTGTCATTTTTCTTAAAGCTACAAATATTTTAATTAGATAAAGTAATTTTCATATCTCAAAGTAAGTATTCCAAGGAAATGTTGAAAAAATTTGCTTTTGATGATTATGCACCATTTGGCACACCAATGAGTTTAGGGAACAAGTTGATTAAGGATGGAGATTCACCTATTATAGATCAGTGTTTGTATAGATCTATGATTGGTAGTCTTTTATATTTAATAAAATTGAGGCCAAACATCATGCATGTAGTAGGCATGGTTGTGGGATATCAGACAACTCAAAAGGAGAGTCATGTTTAGGTTGTGAAGAAAATATTTAGATATGTCAAGGGGACAATGGATTACAGATTATGGTATCCCATAGGAAGATATTTCACTTTCGTTGCTTATACAAATTCAAATTGGGTAGGTTTCTTGGATGATAGGAAGATTACAAGTGGATGAGATTTCTTCCTTGATGATAGCTTAGTAGCATGGCTAACCAAAAAGTAGAACTCAGTATCACTTTATATAGCTAAAGTAGAATATATTACAGTGGTGTTGTGTTGTACTCACATTTTTTAGATGAAGCAATCTTTAGAAGACATCAAGGGAAAATATGATGAACCTATTTCTATATTTTTTGACAACATAAGTGATATTAATGTTTCTAAAAATCCAATGATGCATTTAAGAACACACCATATTCCTATTAGATATCACTTCTTGAGAGAGTAGGTTATAGATTAGTAGATTAAGATGGAATGTATCATTACTACAAAATAAATTATATATTTTTAAATAAAGGAACTACCAAAAGACACATTTGAGTATCTATAGGAGAAGTTGGGAGTAATTTTTTTTACTTCCTACCATTGAGGATAAACATCAGTTGAGGGGGAGCTAAGTATTAGCTCTAGGATAGGCCCTTTGCCATTGATGTCAAAGGGGGAGAATAATAAGAATAAGTACAAGAAAATTCATAGGGAATAGGTGTAAAAATAGGTATAGGGAATAGGTACAGGATGTTATAGTAAGGGGGAGTTACTATATGTTTTTTAGATGGTAGTATGTGTAGGTTGGCATGTGTAGTATAAGTTTCAGGTTGTGATTGTTTCATTTTAAGGTTGCCATCAATGATAAAAGGGGATATTGTTGGAAATATTATCATTGATATCAATGGTCTAACATTGGTGATAAATTCCCCATAGAATTTATTGTCTAAATGTGTTTTTAATGTTCATATTTTGGCTTAAATGTGTTGATATTTATTTAATATTAGTGAATATATTTTTGGTTACATAAAAGTTAAAATAGGGCCCATGGAGAATTCAAAGAGTCATGGGGTAAATAAAAAAGAGGATTGGTATGCATTTTCCCATGAAGAGTTATCTTTAGGAATTCCAAGAGTCACCAAGTGAAGACAAAAGAGGGTATGGCACATTTTTCCATGAAAATTCACCTTAAGGAATTTGAAAGGTCACCAAGATAAAGACAGAAGAGTAAAAGATGTATTTGATTATGAAGGGTCACCATATGACTTTTCAAATACAAGGATTTGAAGGGTCATGAAATTTTGGTAACATTTTCCATGAGGAGTGAAGAGTTATAAAGGTTAAATGCCAAAGGTCATTTGGAAAGTTATAAATAAAGGCTTGAGAAGCCATTTGTTATATGCAAGAGAGTTCATGGTTTGTAATTGTTTTATATAAGAAAAGAGGAGAGAATAGGAAAATATATTGTAGAGTTCTATAATTTGTTGTGAAAGCAAAATTGAGAGATAGTTGTGTTTTATACATTAGAGGGATTGGTGTTCCTATGGGTTGGTGCTCACAAATATTTGCAATGGTTTGGTGCTCTTATGGGTTGGTGTTCACAAATAGTTATTATTTTGGTGCTCGACAAAGGGGTTGGTACTCTTGAAATTTGGTGCTTACAAACTTTATAATTTGACTTGGTGCTCTTTCATATACTTGAGATTGTTCTCTATTGTTTTCTCCACATTTAGTTTCCACATTAAAATCTGCTCTCTCTCTCTCTCTCTCTCTCTCTCTCTCTCTCTCTCTCTCTCTCTCTCGTGGTGATTATTGTTTCAATTTTATTACATATCTAGAATGAATGGTTAATTTGAATTTGATTAAGTAAAATTTTATAAGATATATGATATAATGATTCACCCCACCCTCTCAGTATGTCCCATGCTTAACACTAAATATGGTTTTAAAAAATCTTTTAAAATTTAAGAAATGGTGTTTATGTGAGAATGAAAATGGATATAAGAATAATAATGTGCCATTAAATCTATATGGGCATGTAACAATACATAAAACCTATAGATAGACTATGCCTTACTTTTTATAGACCATACTTCTTTATCAATGAATGATAGATTTAATGTTGAACAACAATAATGATACTAAAAAATAATTTTGTTTTCATGTGACAAAAATGTTATAAAATGACATCAATGTTATTTTTGGATAATTTGTTAGCAATGTTTTAGAATGGTAATAATGTTATCATTTTGCAGTAATGCTACCAAATGACAATAATGTTATGGTTTGATATCAATGTTTTTTATTTGATAACATTTATTTTAAATTGCATATATTACTATTAAATAACATAATTATTATCATTCATTAGTTTTACTAGCATTTAATAGTAATATTGTCAAGAGATAGCATTGATATCATTCAAAAGCATCATTTTGGTTTGACAACATTAATATTGTATAATAGCCTTGATGTTACTCGGTAGCATGATGTCATTAAGCACCATCACATGACAC